>JAJIYU010010340.1:0-16255 GCA_030144865.1 Tinospora cordifolia | reverse complement strand
TATATGTACCTGAGGCTCTTATGGTCTGAGTAGAGATCAAAACTCTCACCATATAGATAGTGCCTCCATATCTTTAGCGCAAACACGATCGCTGCAAGCTCCAGATCGTGCATAGGATAATTCAGTTCATGTGGCTTCAGCTGCCGTGAAGCATAAGCCACTGGCTGTCCTTGTTGCATTAGCACTGCACCCAATCCGCTAAGGGATGCGTCAGTGCATAAGGTATACCTCGCACCAGGGATAGGTGTGATGAGTACCGATACTGTAGTCAACCTCTGCTTAAGCTCCTGAAAGGACTGCTCACACTGCTCACTCCAAATGAATTTCTCGTCCTTTCTAGTTAGCTTAATCATTGGACCCGCCAATTTCGAGAAATCTTTAATAAACCGGTGATAGTACCCAGCCAACCCAAGAAAACTCCTGATCTCTGTCACTGTAGTGGGTTGCTGCCAGTCGGATACTGCTCGCACCTTCTCCAGGTCTACTGCTATTCCCTGTGCAGTAGACCTGGAGAAGGTGCGAGCAGTATCCGATTGAGACCACGTGGCCAAGAAACTTGACCTGCTTCATCCAAAAATCACACTTGCTAAACTTGGCATATAATTTATGCTGCCTCAGTGTTTCCATAACAGTCTGCAAGTGTTGTATGTGCTCAGTCTCTAATCGGGAATATACCAGAATGTCATCAACAAATACTACCACAAACTAGTCAAGAAAACAACTGAAAATTCTATTTATCAGGTCGATGAACGCGGCTGGAGCATTAGTCAAACCAAATGGCATGACTGTGAATTCATAGTGGCCATACCGCATCCTGAAGGCTTTCTTCTGTATATCAGACTCTTGGATCCTCAACTGATGATACCCCGACCTCAGATCTATCTTGGAGAAGTATTGTGCTCTACTGAGCTGGTCAAAGAGGTCATCAATCCGTGGTAAAGGGTATCTGTTCTTAATTGTAACACTGTTCATTTTTCGATAGTCTATGCATAGCCTCATGGAACCATCTTTCTTCCTTACAAATAGGACTGGAGCTCCCCATGGCGACTCACTCTGTCTGATGAATCCCTTCACCATGATCTCGTTCAACTGAGTCTTCAACTCAACCAACTCCACAGGTGCCATCCTATAGCGTGGAATAGCGATGGGATTACTGTCGGGGTGCAACTCAATCTTAAACTCTACCTGTCTGTGAGGTGGAATTCCAGGTAGATTCTCTGGGAATATATCTAGGTAATCCTGTATCACACGAATACAATCAATATTTGTGGTCCCCTCTACATCCTCATCTGCTAGCTGCCTGAAGTTACCCTTCTACTGAATGGCATACAACAAAGCCAGTGTAGGACTCCTTGGCAGTCTCCGAATATCCCCATCGATTCTTAATGTCTCTACTGATGGCAACTGTATAGTGACTCTCCTCTTCTAGCAATCAATCTGCGCCTGATATTGGGTCAACCAATCCATTCCCAATATCACATCATAGCCACTGAAATGAAGTAAGCAGAGTTCAGCGGGAATCAGCTGGTCTCCAAATCTGAACTCAACTCCACAATAGTTCCTTGAACTCACTGTCTCGCCTATCAGCGTGGCAACATCCAATGGTACTGCCAATGGGCTCATGAAAAGTTTCAATCTACTCACCAAATCCTCAGAAATAAAAGACCGTGTGGCACCAGAATCAAACAAGACATGCACAGCAACACCAAAAAACAAAAACGTACCATCAACTGTAGGAGTCGGGGCTGTATGGGCCTCTGCTGCATATAGTCTGGCCTGCTCTCTCTATCTTGTCTGGGACCGTGTCTGCCTCTGTTGTGGCCGACTACTCTATCCCTGCCCTGACTACTGTTGTACCGGTGCTGGAGTTCTGGTAGGGCAATCTCTAATCATATGTCCCTACTGGCAACACGAAAAACACAATCCTAACTTCTTGGCCTGCTCCGTCTACTCAGTGTTCATCTGACCTAGTCCAGTCCGCTGCTGCTGCCCTGAAGTTTGGGCCTGACCACTAGCAGTAGGGGCTCTAGATGGTCGTCATCGGTCTCTCCTCTGCTGTGGGGCTCTAGATGTCTGACCTGAATACGGTCTCTTCTGTCCCTTCTTGAGCGACTGCCCAAACTACATGCTCTCTCTACATGCTGGGCCCGCACAACCGCCTCTCTGAAGTTAGTCAGTCTCAGAGGTGTAATCATTCTCCTAATCTCCATCCTCAAACCCTCTATGAACTTCTCCGTCTTCAGTAGCTCATCAACTACCATCTCTGGGCAAAATCTCAACAGCTCTATGAACCTGGCTCATACTCTATAACAGTTAATATCCTTTGCGTCGGTCTGATAAAATCTGATCGCATCTGGGACCTCCGTGCCGACGAGAAGAAAGTATCATAGAACAGTGTCTGGAACTCATCCCAGGTCATCACTATCTCATCTATGGTTGGATCTGCCACTATCATCTTCCACCACTGGTAGGCAGGTCCCACCATCTGATGTACTGCCAAAGCAACTCTCCTCAGTCCAGTCACTCCTAGCAGCATCAGATGCTTATCCATCTCTATGAACCATCTATCTGCTGCAATAGGATCTGCCTGTCCCTCAAACTGACTAGGACGTAGCTTCTGGAACTCTATAGCTAGGTCCTTCTGCTCTTTATCGTAACCGCCAGACTTGGTAGCCGTCTGTGCTAGACTCTCAAGGGGTATTGTCACTAGAATCGCTGTATCATCAGGTACAGAGGCTGGCGTAGACGTTTGTGCAGGTACTGGAGGCCGTATGGGAGGCTGAGAAGACTTTGTCGGGTATCGGCTCGTCATGGCCCTGTCCACTACTCTATCCACCACTCTCTGTATCATATCTGCGAGAGCCTCTGGGGATACTATAATGGCAGCGGGCGCCACCGCCTCGGTAACACCCTCCCCTGTCTGTACTGGCTCCTCCGTAGCCTCTGCTCTGGACCTACCCCTACGGAGTCTGCCTCGTCCTCTAGATCTCAGCATTATCTTCAAGTCAAAAGCACATTTTCAGTATCCAACAGTGTAATCATAATATAGCAGACAATTCAATAATTTAAATGAATATAACTGCTTTTCAACTTTAAGCTGGATACCATGACTTGTGATAATAGTCATTCACTTTCAACTCGCCTATACCCTTCGAGTTCATCGTGTTACTATGACTCTAAGTTCATGTCTCTAGGTTCTCGATATGTTTCAATGGCCTAAGGTTTTATGATTCTAAGTCGACAACATTTTATTAAGTTTTGGGTACAAGAATTTGTGTGTCAATACTCAAAATAGTGATATCACATATATCCAAAGCAACCACCCAACAATCAATCAAACAATGCACGCTGGCATAATGGAACCCCTGTTCCATTACGACTATCATATATTTATGCCAAATCCTGGTTTCTAAGGATGATACAAGACCCACCATACGCGACCGTCCCATACTAGTAGAATACAGTGCGTTCAAGTTCTTCCAAAGAGTCCATTCATCGCCCATTACAATTTCGCAAGTGTTTCGTTCCTTAAAGCAGACGCAAGACCCACCATACGTGACCGTCCCATACCAGTAGAATACAGTGCGTACATGTTCTGCCCAAGAATCGATCACTCACCATACATGGTCTGTCATTCTTCGAGTCCAGGACTCCTCCATACCCCCAAAAAGATACAGGATCCTCCTGAATCAAGTCATGACCAAAACAAGTGTGCGTTTTCACGTTATATGTCTCTAGCTTATGTCCTAAAAGCTTTTATTGAGATCCACTATCTTCAAGACATCACCTAGTCTTCCCTAAACCTAGGGTTACAAGACTTGGATTATTGAATCGAGTCATCACCGTTCAGTCAACAATCCGACTCACTCTCACATCTATGTGACGCCCTCGGTCTCAAGTTCCCACGGACCCTTTCCAAAGTAGTGCAACACTCGCAGAGAGTAAAACTCATCCTACAGGGTTACTATCCAAAAGAAAGCGCATCACTCGCAGGGAGTACAACCTCCACCTACAGGGCTACTATCCAATGGAAAGCGCATCACTCGTAGGGAGTATAGCCTCCACCTACAGGGCTACTATCCAATGGAAAGTGCATCACTCGTAGGGAGTACAGCCTCCACCTACAGGGCTACTATCCAATGGAAGCGCATCTCTCGCAGGGAGTAGAACTCCATCCACAGGGCTACCACCCGTACTCAAATCCGTCTGTGAACGGTCACTTGAGCACCTGACATTACCTAAATCTTTTCTAGACTTCTAGCCACATAGTTACGAGTGAATTTCTTTTATTAACTCTCTTTTCAAAAATAGATCAGATCGAAATCATTTCCAGTGAAAATCAAATCCGGTGAAATTTTTCTTTTCATTTCAATAACATTGTTATAAAACAGTTCCATCTGGCATTACTTAGCCAGGAAAAATCCAGTCATGCCCAGTGTTATCGAACACTGAGCTCTGATACCAAAAACTCTGTCACACCCCGATCCTGGACCGGATGTCGTGTCTATCAATCTGTGGACCCGTCATTGGGTGTCGCGTGGCTCCAAGCTTGGCGCGTGATCCGCCGAGGCCCCGGGTGTGCGACAGATGTCGTCAGTCTATCTTCCTACCTCTATACACGAGGTTTAAATCATTTCTTTGATTTCAAATATTCATTTTTATCATGCTTCACTAAGCAATTGGTTTCAAATCAAATTCACTGGATGTTCAAAATCATAGTTATACTGGAAATCAAGATAATAGTAGCGGAAGCACTTTTCAGATCAAATCTTTCTAAATTATTGAACACTGTTTAACATACGATATCTAAAAATCATCAGCTTATCAATCAAAATAAAGCAGTGTTCAAGATGATAAAATAGTTCTGTATATACATATACAAAAATATGATACGTGGCCCTCTGACCCAAGTTCAAACATACATCGTAAAAACTGTACAAAAACAAAGAGACAATTTAACAAAAATCACTCTCTCTCACTATACATCCTCCGGTCTCCGGTCTGCATCCTCACAGAGTGCCGGGCTCATGAGTACCTGTTAAATAAAAATGGGGTGAGCTCGAAAGCCCAGTGGATCTCCCCTACACATCAATAGCATTATACAAACGAGCATACGAAACATGCAAACAGTTTCAATCATTAGGGCGTTTCAAACACTTAGTCAGTTTATCGGTTGCGCTCTAATATCATGAATTTACCATCTGATATCAGGAAAATTGAGTACATAATTTGAACTTGAAAAAAATTATTACAGCGAAAGATTCAAAACATGGGCAACATGCCCTTACATAGAAATTAAAAACTTATTTTTAAATATAAAGAACCTCACTAATATTCATGGTCTTCACATAAATCAATTACCTGAAAAATAGAAGGAAGGGCGAGCACATAGCCTGATGGATCTTTCCAAACATCTAAATCATTATTTCAATTCAAACTAACCACGCATATCAAAAACTTTTGTACATTAGCCGATTCAAACAATTTCTTGTTTATGGTTGAAATTCGGACTAAAAGAGTTTAATCTCTGTCCTCCACATAGTTGGGAGAGAGAATCACTCTTGGAAACTCAAACCCCAATATCTATGAAGTGGGATCACTCTTGGAAACCCAGTCCAAAATCATCAATGGTAAATCGGCAAGCCGGGTCGAGGGGTGGAATACACACGATAACACTATGCAGCCCCTCATCACGCGGGTACGTGGATTGAATCATTATTTAATCTATTCTTAGTGATAAAACACACAATATCAGATTAAACCATTGATGCAACATCTACAAAACATGAATCATTAAATATTTATTCATGGCATAATTCATGTATAACATGAATCAATATTCTTAATTTCTAAACATGCATAACATGTATATTCATGGCACATCAAATAAATAAAGCTTGCATATTAAAACATATATTCAATCATTCAACTTTAAAACATCATCACACATGCAAGACTTATTAAAATTAAAATAAAGAAGTAGAAGTTAGAAGTCACTTCTACCTTAAATACGTCTCTTCTGTGCACCTCTGAAATCCGGCAGAGTTCCATTACTTCAAAGCTTCCAAACACTCAAGAACTCTCAAGAACACTCAAGAACAGTTCAAGATTACTCAAGAACTGAGGGGATTGCCAAGAAGATGGCTAGAGAGAGTCAACAGGGACTAGTATGCTCTTTATTTGGGATGAACACAATGAGAGCATTAGGGGTCCTTTATATAGAGTTCAAAATAGTGTAGAATGGTATGTTTTTTGTGTTTTCTTTGTAGAAAACTTGCCAATTATTCAAAATTTCGTGCCCCCCAAGCATAGAAAAATAGCAAGAGTAATGGAATAATTTTTGGAATTTAGAAACAATTTGTTTTCGAATTTAATCAAATTTTTTTCGAAATTTTTCAGTTTTATTTTCGGAGCCTTGATTCTAAACAATTGATGATCTTCAATCGCAGCATCATATCGCGATCAAGATTTTCGAATTTGCTATGGGTCGTCGGATTTCCTCGATCGTAGCACAGATTAGGCGCCCTAGATCTTGTCCGTTAGATAAGCTTCGATTGCAGCACGAACGATCGAGATCAACGAAATCATCCTGGTCCGTTGATCAACCTCAAGCGCTGTAATGAACTCGCTGTGGACTATTGATCAACCTCGAGCACAGTACTAAATTGCAATCGAGTTTATGGTTGACATTCGGACTGAAAGAGTTTAATCTCTGTGTTCCACATCGTTGGGAGAGAGAATCACTCTTGGAAACTCAAACCCCAATATCTATGAAGTGGCATCACTTTTGGAAGCTCAGTTCAAAATCATCAATGGTAAACCGGCAAGCGGGGTCGGGGGGTGGAACACACACGATGACACTATGCAATCCATCATCGTGCCAAGACATGGATTGAATCATTATTTAATCTTTTCTTAGTGATAAAACACACAATATCGGATTAAACCATCGATGCAACATATACAAAACATGAATCATTAAATATTTATTCATGGCACATTTCATGTATAACATCCATCAATATTCTTAATTTCTAAACATGCACAACATGTATATTCATGCATATTAAAACATATATTCGATCAATCATCTTCAAAACATCATCACACATGCAAGACTTATTCAAATTAAAATAAAGAAGTAGAAGTTAGAAGCGACTTCCACCTTAAATATGTTTCTTCTGTACACCTCTAAAATCTGACAGAGTTCCATTACTTCAAAGCTTCCAAACACTCAAGAATTCTCAAGACACTTAAGAACACTCAAGAAAAGTTCAAGATTACTCAAGAACTTGAGGAGATTGATAAGAAGAAGGCTAGAGAGAGTCAAGAGGGACTAGTATGCTTTTGATTTGGGATGAACACAATGTGAGCATTAGGGGTCCTTTATATAGAGTTCAAAATAGTGTAGAATGGTAAGTTTTTAGTGTTCTCTTTGTAGGAAACTTGCTAATTATTCCAAATTTCGTGTCCCCCAAGCATAGGAAAATAGCAAGTGCATTGGAATAATTCTTTGGAATTTAGAAACATTTTTTTCAATTTTTTTTGGATTTTTTCGGATTTAATCAGATTTTTTTAGTTAATTTTTCGTTTATTTTTTGATCATTTAATCTGGAACGTTGAATTTTCCTCGATCGCAGCGGCCAGATCTTCGTTCGTGCTGTTTTGAATCTAGGCACTCGGATGAACCTCGAGTACAGCAATGGTTCTCGATCAATCGATCTCGTTTCATTGGATTGTTCTCGAGTATAGCACATGTTCGCAATTACCGCAACGCGGCTTTGATCTGGACACTCGAAGCATCCTCGGGCACAGTACACGGATCTCGTTTGCGATTAACGAAACATGTTTGGGTCGTCGGATCGAGCGAAGTAATCGTGGGCTGTTGGATCGGGAAGATTATCCTCGATTGCAGCATGCAAAAACTCGCTTGGGTCTTTGGATCAGCCTCGAGTTTCGTACGCAAATCTTAATTCGAAATCAACAAAACAGAGCCCGTGTTGTGAGCCGTTAGATTTTCCTCAATTACTGTACGTTCACAATCGGATCGTCGAATCATATGGATTGATTCTGGGCCGTTGGATTACGCTGATCCGATGCTCCTGAGCATTGTTTTGGGCTTAGATTTCATTCGTCGGATTATGCATATTGGTTTTGGACCGTTAGATGCAGTTTCTAATTACCAAATTTGATTTTTAAGGTTGCTATTATCCAAAAATGGCCAATTACACACTTCCTAATTGATGTAAATATGATTTTTTTTCCATATTCTCTTTAATTTTAATGACTTGCTAATATTTTCTCTTTTTGTATTTATTAGATATATTTTTATTTCTTTAATATCTTTAATGTTAATAATTAAATAATCTACATTTTCCATTTTCATATATTTTTATTTATTTCATATTTTATTTTCAGATAATCATTTATGTAATTATAAATTGATATTTATGTAATGTTTTATTTATTTGAAATAAATACACGCATACTACATTTTAATTAAATTATGTAAATTTTCCTATATACATATTCCTATAATATGTAACATTCATTATGCTTACATACATATTATTCATACACACATTAACGTATATACGTGTGTGTGTGTGTGTGTATACTTTATTTCTATTTTTTTTCTTAAAAAATGGAAGCAGCTCTTTAAATTTCAAAAATAATTCTACTAAATTGAAATTTTCATTTAATTACCAAATTAAGGTCTTATTTGCCTATTTTATATTATATCTCCTATATATTATTTTTTATGTGCCAACCCATAATTTTCACCCAAAAATTTCTTAAATTATTTGAAATTAATTCACTTAACTTATTTCATTTAATTTCCTTAAACTTATTTATCCTTAATTATTTGATAAAATTTTGAGTTATTACATTAAGAAGTCATATTCAATGACCATAGAAAAGAGAGCGATAGCCCATTTAGAGTAGATTTATTTTCTAGTTTTGGGTTTTTAAATGGTCAATGCTCCATTTAGGATGAATTAAAATACCTAAAGTGGTTGTTTACCTCATTTAATAGTCGAGACAGTTTGGGGCATTAGTATCTAGAAACAAGCATTACTTTTGGCTTTCAGTTGAGCTCCATTACATTCTTAGCTAGCTAGGTAAACTTAAAAACAAATGTGGTCTACATTCCCTTCTTTATGACCTTGAAAAAGAAAAAACAACTTGTTTTTCTTGTCTTCGGTGTAGAGAATGGGCTAATATCTCTTTTACCTAATGGTTTTTACTTGAAAGAGTTTTTAAAGCTTACTTCATCACTTTGTTCCAATAACATTCCTTCCTAAGTGATCTTAAGCTTGTTTAAATGCCGAAGAAGCTTTGTATCCCTAATTGCCCGATGGAAGAATTATTTTAAAAATAAACTTCACTTTCCATACCTTCTCAACATGCTCGGTACTTGAATAATTCAAAATAGCTTTTCTTGGCCTCTTTGTGCTTTAACAATTTGTAAAATAAATTAACAAGTTTATTATTGATTTCTCTTATAGAAAACGAGCCAATTGGTCACTAGAAATTGATTTTCTTCGATTGAGAAACTTTTTACCATTGAATTGCTCAGTTACAATGGAGGAATGAGTTTACGTACCTAAGTTCTTTACAAAAACACTAGTCTCTTCAAGACCTTGCATATTATTGCATTATTAACCGTCTAAGTAAACAAAAAACTTAAAAGAACGATTGTTATCTTTATTACTCCGTTAGAAATGACCAAATCATTTTAAGAATATTCAACGTTCCTCCTTAGAAAAACGAACAATAGCCTATTTTGAATAAATTTATTTCCTTGTTTTCAATTTTTAATGGTCAACACTATGTTGAGGATGAATTATAATGCCAAAAGAAGTTGTTTACCTCGTTTCAATACTTAAGACAATTTGAGATCCTAGTTTCTAGAAAAAAAAAGCATTACTTTTGGCTTTCAAATGAGCTCCATTGCATTCTTAGCAAGCTAGGTAGCCTTCAAAATGAATGTAGTATATGTTCCTCACTTTATAACCTTGAAAAAGAAAAAAAACAACTTGCCTTGCTTCTCTTTTGTGTAGAGAAGGGGCTAATATCTCATTTATACTAATGTTTTTTTATCGGAAGATTTTTTAAAGCTTACTTCCTCACTTCGTTCCAATAACATTCCTTCCAAAGTGATTTTTAGCTCGCTTAGATGCCAAAACAGCTTTGTATCCCTAATTGTTTGAAAGAAGAGTCAATTTAAAGATAAACTTCACTTTTCACACCTTCTTGTAACACCCCAACCCCCTAGAGACAGGTTTTAAGCTCAACTACAAGGCAGGTTGGGTCTTATGTTAAATTTACAAGTATACAACTTGCATCTCAATTCCTTTATTCTAACACTTATTGAAATACTCATAAATTCACTTCTATTGAGTTTAATTTCAACGAGATAATACAAGCAAATAAATGAAAACTTCAAACACTTTGCCTATTCAAAATAAAATAAAGAAATACATTATTGAATTCATATAATCAAAAGAAAATGTAACTCTAAAATTTAAAACAAAAATTTAGCAGAAATCTTTATTCAAAATTTGAGCAATATGCCCTTACAAAGAAACTTGCTAAAAATAGACTTTCTAATTCCTTAGCAAGCTTGATCATGCATTTCAAATTCCTGAAAAATAAAAGGAAGAGGTGAGCACATAGCCTAGTGGATCATTCATTAAATAACTAAGTTACTATTTCAAATCATAACACATCCAAATTTAAACACTTTCATGCATTAAGTGATTCGAACAACTTTTTAGTTGTAGTTGACGTTAAGACTAAAAGGGGTTCTGCTTCCTTGATGTTCTTAATTTAGATACCCCTCTTTAGGGTGAAAATACATTTCTTTGTCACTTTCCATTAGATGCCACATACCAAGTATCCATTAGTTGCGCCCCGCAACCGCACACTCCAAGCATGTGTTAAGAACACACATAGCACCCATACGAGGTCACTATAATAGTATGTGGTTCTTATCTACAATTTCTTATATTTAAGAAATATATAATAATAAAAGAAATTCAAAATTTAAATATCAGAATTTTAAACAACCAAGAAAGAATGTAAACGTTACATAGCATGCTTGAAACATTGAATTAAATCCTAAACATGGATTCTAAGCTTGACATGCTCTCATGAGTGATTAAAATATAAAAACATGCTAAACTAAATTTAAAATATGATTAAACATGCTGAAACTAAAATAAAACATGCTAAAAACTAGCATTGAAACAAGCATGAACATTCTAGAAATTTGAAAGAGCAAAGTAGAAGTTCAAGAAATCCCCTCCACCTTAATTTGAGTTTCTTTGTAGAATTCGGTAGATGTTTCCCTTATCTACCACTTTTAGAACTTCAAGATCTTCTAATCACCAACAAAAATATTTCAAAAACTCTTTAAAATACTGAAATAATAACTTCTCACACAAGAAAGAAAAAAGAGTGAGGAGTGCCAAGAAGAAGGCAAGAACAAGCAAAGAGGGAAGTGTCAACTCTTCGCTTTGGGATGAGATGAATGTGAGCAAGAGAGGGTATTTATAAGTGTTCATGAGCACAAGGGGGGCATTTGGGGAAGCAAGGGCAGCTCACCACGTTTGGGCATGTTTCCAAACTCATAAGGGGATGGTTTGTATAAAGAGGGCAAGTGTGCTTATGGTTGGCAAGTGGGACCATTATGGCTTTTTAATTCAAAAAATATGAGTAGAACCTTGTTTTCTAACTATGTGTGAACACAAAAGAGTTTTAAATTATATTCTAATTCAAATGGGACGTCCTATATGTGCTCATGGCAACTTTCCTTTATGGTTTCCTCGCTTGTTCATCACACAAATAGACAAGGAATATTTTCCCATTCTCTTATTTCTTGGACATCAAGCATGGGTGAACAATATGAAATTTGAGTGGACACCATATAATAGTCAAAGATGTTCATCTTGGTTCCAAGAAACTATTATCTAAATAGGGTTGCTCACATTCACATGGGTGTGCACACACATGTATGTGGTTGGGCCAAATTTTGGCTTAAGTGGGTGTGGGCGTACACAATCAAGTGGGGGTGGCCATGACTTCATGGGTTCACAAAAATCAAATAAAAATTAATATCTCCTTATTTACATGGAATTATGATTTATATCCTATAGTTTTGGAATCACATGAACCTAATGTCTATTTTAAGGTATGGTTTGGCCCTAGGTGATTTTCCTTCAAAAACATTCTTTACTTAAACTAAGGTCACTAGGCAATGAAAATCCAAAGCTTGGCTAATTGTTTTGATTTTTGGATATCATGTCATTTCATTTCATTTTGAGTCATTTCGATCCCCCGAAGTACCCTAAATGACAATTTTTTTCTAATTTGGACCCCTTATAGGGCGTTTGGCAAATGAAAACCTTAACCTCGACCAATTGTTCTAATTTTTGGACATGTCATTCATTTGTTAGTTCATGTTATTTTGTTTCATTTCGAGTCATTTCGATTTCGTGAAATAGCCTAAATAACAATTCTTTCTAATTTGGACCCCCTAAAGGGCGTTTGACAAATGACAAACTTACCCTCGACCAATTGTTCTAATTTTTTGATATGTTGTCCCCTTAGTTGGTTTATATCACCCTACTTCATTTCAAGTTATTTTGGGTCCCTAAGGGGCACTTAATGAGAGTTTTGGAACTTGCCAAATTTAGCCCTGAAATGAGCCTGTTTCATTTCGCATCCAATTTCACTAAATTGATCTTTAATTTCATTTAATTAAATATAGAGTTTTAAGGGTATTACACTTCTTTACACACTCGATACCCCGTGGAATTAAAAATAGCTCTTGTTGGTCTCTTTAGCACTCTAACAATCTGTAAAATAATTTGACAAGTTTATTTTTGCTTTTTTCTTGTAAAAATGGGCCAACAGCTCACTATAAACTAATTTTCTTCACTCAAGAAACTTTTCACTATTGAATTGCTCAGTTAGAAGGGAGTAGTAAGTTTACATACCTAAGTTGTTTGCAAAAATGCTAATCTCTTCAGGATCTTGCATATTATTCCCTTCTTCACCATCTAAGTAAACATAAAACTCAAAAGAGCTATTGTTAGCTTCATTACTCTCTTAAAAATGACCAAACCATTTTAAGAAATCATATTGAATGTTCCTTTGTAGAAAAACGAGACAGAATCAGAATGCCAGACAGAATGGGCGTCCTCAAGCCAAACAGAATCAGAATGCCAATCAAGGGCAAAACCAGGGCCGTGGTCAGAACCAGGCCAGAATGTTCGCGGTTGAGACCCATGAAGACCAGGACCCTGTAGTAGAAGGTACATTCCTATTGTTTAATGTTGCTGTGAGACTCTTGTTTGACTCGGGTGCCTCAAAATCTTTTATCTCTGAAAAAATAGCTGATAGGTTACAACTTGTGACAAAAACAATGTCGGTGACTTTGAATGTGTCCACACCAATAGGGACCATTTTGACTTCAAAAAAGATGTGCAGTTGTGACCTTAGGTTTGGGGATAAACTTTTAACAGTCAACCTATATACCCTACCTTTCTATGGCTATGATGTAATCTTGGGGATGGATTGGTTGGACCAATACCAGGTCTAGATAGATTGTCGTAAGAGACGGGTAACCGTAACATTATCTTCTAGGGAGATCTTTTAAATTAATGGGGATATGCGGAGACTACCAAGGAGTCCAACCCTAGCCTTGCTAAATTATTTGAAGTAGTTGTATGAGCTCAAGGAACTATTTGAAGAAGAACCTACTGACTTGAAGAATATTCACAACCTAGCTGTAGTCAGTGAGTATGAGGATGTGTTCCTAAATGACTTATCTGGACTACCACTAGCTACAAAGTTAGAGTTCAAGATTGAACTTCACCCTGGAACCAACCCTATAGCCATACCTCCTTATAGAGTGGTGCCAGTAGAACTAATTGAGCTGAAAACTCAATTGTACGAGCTTAGGGAGGAAGGTTTCATCAAGCCGAGTGAACCATCCTAGGGAGCCCCTGTATTATTTGTGAAAAAGAAGGATGGTTTCTTGTGACTGTGTCGACTACCCGAAGTTGAATCAAGCTACAGTAAAGAATAACTATCCTTTACCAAGGATTGACGACCTATTTGATCAATTACGATGAGCCACTCATTTCTCTAAAATTGATCTTAGGTCAGGATACAGAGTCTAACATTCACAAGACGACCTTTAGAACAAGATTTGGACACTTTGAGTTCACCTTGATGCCCTTTGATTTGACCAATTCCCCTGACTACCTTCATGGATTTGATGAATTGAGTGTTTAGACAATACCTTGACCATTTTGTAGTAGTATTCGTGGATGATATCCTAATCTACTCTAAGTCAAAAGCTGAGCACTTAGAACATTTGAGGATCATGCTAGAAACCCTTAGAAGAAACTAGTTATATGCTAAATTCAGTAAGTGCGAGTTTTGGACGGAAACTGTCAAGTTCCTAGGCCATGTTGTATCAACAAAAGGTATTGTTGTAGACCAGGAAAAGGTAGAAGTTGTCATGAACTGGAAACAACCCAAGATAGTAATAGAAATCAAAAGTTTCTTGGGCTGTCGGCTACTATAAAAGGTTCATTAAGGACTTTTCCAAGTTGGCAGAACCTATGACTAAGTTGACTAGAAAAGGAGTTAAGTTCCAGTGGGATGAGAAATGTAAACGGTCATTCCAAAAACTAAAGACAAGATTGACTACGACTCCTATTCTAGTCACCCCAACACCTGGTGTTACTTACAAACTATATACTGATGCCTCACTGAATGGATTGGGCTCAATCTTAATGCAAGAAAAGCAAGCCATCGCTTCTGCCTCAAAACAACTGAAGGTCCATGAGAGAAATTACCTACTCACGACCTAGAGCTAGCAGCCATAGTCTTTGTTTTGAAAATTTGGAGACATTATCTTTACGGTGAGAATTTCAATCTATTTTTTGATCAGAAGAGTTTGAAATACATTTACACCCAGAAAGAACTGAATCTCAGGCCAACAAAGGTGGATGGAGTTTCTTAAGGATTATGATTTTCAATTGCACTACCTTCCAGGGAAGGCTAATGTGGTGACCAATGCCTTAAGTAGGAAGTTCAACAAACAAGACAAGAAAAAAGGTCAGATGTACCAACTGATCAAGGATTTTAGGCTGGGAGTGACCCTTAATGAAAAGGAAGCCTACCTTTACAATATGTCTTGCCAATTGGACCTGTTGCATCAGATCAGAGATGAACATAGGCAAGACAAGTGCCTCACTCAACTAATTAAAGGAGTTACACAAGGAAAGCATGCTGACTTTAGGTTAGACGCTGACAATATCCTAAGACTCAGAGAAATGATTTGTGTACCTTAACAAGGACAAAGTAAGCAGGTCATACTTGATGAAGCCCATCAAACTAAGTATACCATGTACCCTAGTGGGGATAAGATGTACCAAAATCGCAAGAAAACCTACTGGTGGAGAGGAATGAAAAATGACATAGCCAAATACGTCTCTAAGTGCTTAACATGTTAATAAGTGAAAGTAGAACATTGGAAACCCTCTGGAATGTTACAACCACTCCCAATCCCCTAATGGAAGTGGGATAAGATTTGTAATCACCCTAAGACTTGTAATGCGTCCACGTCAATATGAATTTAAAAAAAATTCAAAATAAATATAAAAATGAGTGAAAAATTGTTTTTAATGATCATTGTATGATATTTAATCAAGATAAAATTTATTAGAACATTCGAATAGCTAGAAACGTGTGGGGAAAAGTGTTAAAAAATAAGGCATCTTGCTGCCGACCGCGGTCCGTGATGAGAAAAACCCAGAAAAAGTGCAGAACACACTATGGACCGCGGTCCTTATAGGCCGACCGCGGTCATTAGTGGAAATGTGCAAAAACGAGAAACTAGGTCACATTGGTGACCGCGGTCCGTAAAGTGCCGACCGCGGTCCATAAAGGGATGACCGAGATCCATAAAGTGAAGACCGAGGTCCATGAAGAAAAACCTGTCCTATGACCGAGGTCCGTCTGTCGACAACCGCAATCCATGTGCGAGCTATATATGTTTCAAGCGCAGATTTTCTCATTTTGCATTGAAACGATTCGAGATTTGGAGAGGAGCGACAGGGGTGATTCACAGGTGAGTTCTCTGATTTTCCTTGAGTTTTCTTTAAGTTTTGAGCTCATCTAAGAGTAGTTGTCAATAGCTTGTGAATCAAAGCGATTAAGATCCGTTCATGAA
>JAJIYU010010339.1:0-16184 GCA_030144865.1 Tinospora cordifolia | reverse complement strand
TATATATATATATATCTTTGTGTGTGTGTGTGTAAAATTTGGAATTAAGAAAAATACAAAAAATTAAAATAAAAAAATATATAAGAGGGGGGACATGGGCAAACATAAGCACTAGGCTTGGGCCGGCCCAGGCCCCACGGGGCTTGGGTCAACCGAGAGGCCGAGGCGCCTAGCGCCTGGGCCTGGCGCGCGGGCCAACCCAATTGGGCTGGTCGGCCCACGCGCCCAACATAATTGAGGCCCCTCTTGTATTTTGGCGTTTTGTGCGATTTTTGGATGAATTTTGGCAATTTTCTAGCAGTTTCCAGCAACAAAACCATCACTGCACCTGGTTTTGAATCTATGGTTTGAGCCATCAATTCACAACCACCTGAGATGGCCAATGGACGTTGCCAACTGGGAAGCTAGCATGAGAGTTTGGAGGCCACGGGAGTGGCAACTTGTCATCCTATGTGGTCATGCAAGCTCCCTTTCATGCAACAAAACCTCTTCTTGAGCACAAGTCCAGGATTTCCAGCTGTTGTAATCCTTGTTCACAAGCTTGAATCTCCTTCGTTTCTTGGCCAAATTCATTGAATCATAGCTTGTTTTAAAGCTCATACTACCATCTACAAAGTCCTACAAACAACTTGCTGAATCTTGGAACCATTTGGAGCTAAAACCCCCGAGAAGAAGTGTTGTTCATAGTGTTCAAACTTAGAAAACAAAAAAAGTCTGTGTTAAAGCCACCTTTGGAGCTTCGAATCCTAGGTCATTTTCAGTCCATTTTGGAGGTAAGATTGTCCATCTTCTTTATTTCCATGTGTACTCTAACCTCCAATTGTTAGAGAATGAAAAATAAGGCTTTACACATGATTTTCGAGCCATTAAAGTTGGTTATCTACTCATTGTTGCAGTTGTGTAACAGTGAGTAGATAATCATTTAACTGTTTTCAAATGAAGGTGCATGGCTGCATGATGGATTTAAATTGTATTCACTGATGCATTCACTCGCATAATGCTATTATTCATGCATTCATGGCATGTGTTTTATTTGTGGAATGTTTGTTTTTAAGTTATGAATTAGACTGCATTACTCACTGAGCTGTTGTGGACAATTAGGCTCACTACTCTAACTTTTCAGGTCCTTCAGCCATAGATAAGGGCAAGGGAGTGGTCATCGCATAGAGTTGCACTCTCTCGTTTGTTTTGGTAGGTTTTCTTCATGTCATTCGTTGTTTTGAGGGTTAGAACTATGTATAGGGGTGAGGAAAGCTTGTACATAATGGATTAGTCACTCCCGCTGCTATGCATGTTTTAATGACCCATTTTGATAAATTTCAAATCTTATTAGTGTTCTTTGTGTTTTAAATTTTTCTGCATCCCTTTGATTACTCTGATAGTGTGTGGTGTGGTGTTGAAAGATGAGGCTTAACAGTGTCTTGGCAAGCTCGGCTTGCGAACGGGTTTGTCGGGGCACTGTGCCAGTCGGTTCGTCCTTCTCCCTAGGGAAGGGGTATCAAAAACGTTGGTATGAGCACCAAAGGTTTTTCCAATTGAGGAATAACGATTGCTATTAACCTAGGGGAACCTCAGAGTAATCGCAAAAGTACAAAAATAAAGAGACCCTTAGAAATTACTTAGAATAGCAAAGTGGGAGTATAGATGAAACTTTCTAACTCCTGACTGGCAAAAAGAGGAACCAAGTGAGAGTGACCATATCACGAGGGAAATCGAACTGCCATAGGTTACTAGTGAGTTTTAAGACTGATATTTCGAACCTTGTGGGTTAGGTTATTCCCTAGGGATAGTCGCCTTAATGTCTGAAGCCGTGGTCTACACATTTTGGGATTAATAAATGTTAATCATTTTATGCAGACCACGATGCCTCCTCGATGTGGGAGACCACGCAGGACCCTAGAGTCGGTACCACCACCACCGCCTCTGGTTCAGCTCAAGTAGGACGCCATACAGAGACTTGAGGCCTTGATCAGGGCGTCTAATGAGGCTCGTCACACCTAGGTAGCCTTATTGGGTGAGAGGCTTGGCTGGATCGAGGCCGAGAGATAAAGGGTTGAGCCAGCGGTGCCTCCTACACTCGTTATACCTAAAATTTGGGAAGAAGAGAGGGTTGCAGCCCATGCAAAGGCAGCCCCGATGAGACAAGGTGATGACTCTACTCATGACCACCTTCTGAAGAGGTTCTTGGACCTAAAGCCTAAGGAGTTCCATGGGCGTTTGAGTTTGGATGCAGCTGAGAATTGGCTTCTCAATATTGAGAAGAATGCTAAGACGTTAAAGCTGTCTAAAGAGAATTAGGTGCTATTTGTAATGCACATGCTTGAGGATGAGGCCGTGATTTGGTGGAGGGCCGCTCAGACTATAAAGGGACAGATTACTACATGAGCCCTTTCCAGGAGCTATTCTTGAGTGCCTACATCCCCACAGCAGAGCGAGAGCATAAGAAGGTGGAGTTTCTGACCTTACAGTAGGGGGACATGTCAGTCAGGGAGTATACCCACAAGTTTTTTTGGCTGGAGGCATATGCGCCCGAGTTAGTGGGCAACCCGAGGGAGAGAGCAGGATTCTTCCATTGTGGTTGACGCCCAGTATCAGGCAGGCGACATCGGCATATAGTGAGGCTATTCTTGAGATTATACAAAGGCATGCGCTGCAATTTGAGGCGGATAGTAGGGATCAGCGTCCGATTACCCAGATAGTAAAGAGTGCCTCCTTACATACGTAGCCTCAATCACAGCCATAATCACAGACACAGGGAGGTTATCGCGGTGGGTCCCGAGGGGGCAGATTTAATAGGAAGAGGAAGTATTTTGAGGGACAGTCTGGAGGGGCACAGGCTCAGCCGACTATTGTAGTCACACTCACAGCCACCCCAATATAGGCATACTAGCCGGTGGGACAGCCACCGACTCAGCAGGGGGGCCGAGGTGGAGGTTGAGGCAGAGATTCAGGGCGTAGAGGCCAGGGCTAAGGCCAGACTGAGCATAGGCGTCTAATTACATGTTACCAGCGTGGTCAGCCAGGTCACAAATGATACCAGTGCCCTATGCCTGTCCCAGCTTCTAGTATACCCACCACAGCCACTCGAGAGACAGCACAGGCCATCACCTACCCGGATTCCAAGGTGACAAAGGCTCTAGTAGAGGGTAACATGTTCCTACTTGATACATCTATCTATGTGTTGATTGATGCTAGATCTACATTGTCTTTTACTTCTGGGCATGTTGTAGATAGATTGGGACTTAGACCTGTTTGAGCTTCCACATGGCTCATGTTGAGCTACTGCAAGGGAACGCATCTACCTTAGCCTGATTTGTGAGGGCTGCATGTTGAAGTTTGATGACTTCGAGACTCTGGTAGACTTTAGAGTACTTGGAGTTTGATGCTATACTTGGGATGGATTGGCTAGCAGCTTATCATGCCTACGTCGACTACTTTGCCAAGAGAATAGTGTTTTAGATTCCAGAACAGCCTGTTATCACCTTCTAGGGTAATGCTTCCAATAGACCGAGGACCTTGGGTAGGATAGTGACACAGTCTGAGATAGATACATTGGCTAGTATGATCACCAGTGGTAAGGAACATTCACAGCAGAGCTTAGATGAGATTCCTGTTGTTAGATACTTTTCTGACGTGTTTTCCAACAACTTGTTTTGCTTACCTCCCAAATGAGAGATTGACTTCATCATTCAGATTATTCATGGGATACAACCCATTTCGATCCCTCCTTATCGAATGGCGCCTAAAGAAGTGCAAGAATTGAAGGTCCAACTTGAGGAGTTGATGGATAAGGGTTTTATTACCCTTAGTATGTCACCTTGGGGCGCTCCAATATTGTTTGTGAGGAAGAAGAAGGATGGGAGCCTCTGTTTATGCATCGACTATAGACAGTTGAACAAGGTGACAGTAAAAAACAAGTATTCTCTCCCATGCATTGATGACTTGTTTGACCAGTTGCAAGGTGCCAGCGTGTTTTCAAAGATCGATATGAGATCTGGGTACCATCAGCCAAGAGTCAAGGAAGAAGATGTACAGAAGATGACCCTTCAGACTCAATATGGACATTACGAGTTCTTAGTCGTGTCATTCGACATGACAAATGCCCCAACGATGTTCATGGACTTGATTCAGAAAGTGTTTCATCCCTATCTCAATTCATTCGTCATCATCTTTATCGATGACATCCTCATTTATTTGAAGACTAGGGAGGAACACGCTGAGCATTTGAGGATCGCACTATAGACTCTCCGAGACCACCGATTGTATGCTAAGTTTAGCAAGTGCGAGTTCCGGTTTACAGAAGTCTGATTTTTGGGCCATGTAGTAAGAGCAGGGGGCATTTCAGTCGATCTAGCTAAGGTCGAGGCTATTATTGGTTGGCCGAGACCTACCACAGTGACAGAGATCCGTAGCTTCTTCGGTTTGGCAGGGTATTACCATAGATTTGTGCCAAACTTCTCTAGGATCGCTACTCCAATGACGAAGCTCATCCAGAAGAACATGCCATTTGTGTGGACAGATAAGTGTGAGAAAACATTTCTTGAGTTAAAGCGTCATTTGACATCTGCCCCAGTTCTTGCGCTACCCAAAATAGGCCGTGAGTTGATGATCTATACAGATGCATGTGGGACAAGCCTTGGGTGTGTGTTGATGTACGGTGATGAAGTTTAAGATTTTGCCTCGTGACAGTTGAAGGTTCACGAGAGGAACTACCCTATGCATGATCTAGAACTAGCAGCAGTAGTATTTGCGCTCAAGATTTGGCGACACTATCTGTATGGTGAGCGTTTCACGCTTTATTCTGATCATAAAAGCCTTAAGTACCTGTTTTCACAGAAAGACCTTAATATGAAGCAGAGGAAATGGATGGAGCTGCTTAAGGATTATGACTTTACCATTGAGTACCATCTTGGAAAAGCCAATGTGGTGGCTGATGCGCTTAGCAGAGTACAAGTCGAGACTGCTTATGTGGCTAGACATATGTCTTAGGAGTGGAGGTTGATTGATTATGTGACAGTGATGAGCATCCACGAGACTTCGATCGAGACTAGAGTTAGTGCATAGATGAGAGCCCAGCCAGTTTTGCTTGATGAGATTATGGAAGTACAGCCTCATGATGTTGATTTTATGATTTACCAGGAGTGGGCTGACAACACTTCTTGTGTGGATTGGTCGATTGATACTGATGGTGCACTGAGGTTTAGGGGACGATTGTGGTACCAAATGACCCTCGCCTGTGACAGGGAGTCTAGCAGAGCTACACTGCTTGAGGTACACTATCCATCTAGGTGCCCATAAAATGTATCAGGATGCTCGACGTACTTATTGGTGGTCAGGGATGAAGCGAGATATTGCAGCCTTTGTGCAGAGGTGTGATACGTGCCAGCAGGTTAAGGATGAACACCAGACACCCAGTGGTTTATTACAACCCTTGTCTATTCCCGAGTGGAAATGGGAGCACATCACCATGGATTTTGTGATGAGATTTCCCCAAACTCAGTGGAGACATGATGTTGTTTGGGTTATTGTGGATAAACTTACTAAGTCGGCTCATTTCCTCCTTATGCATAGTAGAGATTCGGTGGAGAGGCTGAGTGGACTGTGTATCCGCGAGATTGTGAGATTACATGGGGTCCCAGTGTCCATTGTGTTCGATAGATATGCTCGGTTTACGTCCCGTTTATGGTAGAGCTTGCAGAATTAGTTAGGGATCAATGTGAGCTTGAGCACAGCCTTCCATCCACAAACTGATGGTCAGTTTGAGAGAGTAATTCAGGTACTTGAGGATATGCTAAGAGCATGCATTGTTGATTTTGGTGGTAGCTGGGAGGATCACTTGCCCGTATATGAGTTTGCATATAATAACAGCTACCAAACAAGCATCGGCATGACACTTTTTGAGGCATTATATGGCCGACCTTGTCGATCGCCAGCTTGTTGGTGCAAGGTTGGTGATACAACAATTTTGGGCCCTACTTTTGTGCAAAAACAAAATGAAAAGATCCAGCGGATCCATTAGAACATGAAGATAGCTTAAGACCGACAGAAGAGTTATGCAGATATCGGAGGAAGGTCCTAGAGTTTGTGGTCGGTGATCATGTACTCCTTCAGGTTTCCCCTAGGAAGGGGCACACTCAGTTTGGCATTTCATGAAAACTCGCATCAAGATATATTGGACCTTTCGAGGACCTTGAGCGTGTGGGTCCTGTGGCATATCGATTAGCGTTACCGCCTCAGTTAGTGGGGGTACATAATGTGTTTCATGTGTCGATGTTGAGGAAGTACCATCTTGATCCCTTGCACGTGATTAATTGTTAACTTGTGAGAGGATTGTATGTATGATGAAGCTCCGACAGCTATTGTTGATCGAGCAATAAGGAAACTACGCAACAAAGAGATACCGATGACACGAGTACGTTGGCAGTTCCACAGTGCCTATCAGGACACTTGGGAGTGAGATGACTATATGACAAATCATTTCTCGAAGATTATGGGAGTCGCCCATTGACCTTTAGTGTATTAGAAATTTCGAGGAAATTTATTTTAAGGGGAGAAGACTGTGACGACCCATATTTTTGGCATTGGATTGACGGATCCAACATATGAATACTCTGTGTATCTTTTTAAATTTCAATGAAAATATATGAAATTTTCTCAAATTCAAATTTATTTATTGAAAGAAAAATTAGAATAATGTGGAAAAATGTAATTTTGAGGAGAAAACACATGAAACTATAAGGAAAATGTGTTTTCTGGGATAAATAATTTTTAAGATTGATTATTAAATTTGTGGAATAATTATGAAATTTTTAGAAGGATAAATGAAATTTTTGAGAGAAAAATATGATTTCAGATGAATTATCAATTTTTGGAGAAAATAATTGGATAAATGATGAAGTGATGTATAAATAAAACATTTTAGATGAGAAACAATGAACTAATAATTTTTAATAATTTTAGACAAAATGGCAAAATTTTATATATATATATATATGTGTGTGTGTGTGTGTGTGTGTGTGTGTGTGTGGAAAAGTTGGAATTAAGGAAATACAAAAAATAAAAAATATATGTATAAGAGGGGGGACCTGGGCAGACCCAGGCGCTGGGCCTGGGCCGGCCCAAGCCCCATATGGGCTGACCGAACGGCCTAGCGCCCGAGCCTAGCGCGCGGGCCAGCCCAACTGAGCTGGCCGGCCCACGCGCCTAGCAAAATTGAGGTCCCCCCCTTATATTTTGGTGTTTTGTGCAAGTTTTGGACAAATTTTGGTAATTTTCCAACAGTTTCCAGCAACAAAACTATGGCTGCACCTACTTTTGAAGCCATCAATTCACAATCACCTGAGATGGCCAATGGACATTGCCAATTGGACAGCCAGTATGAGAGTTTGGAGGCCACGTGTCATCTTATGTGGCCATGCAAGCTCCTTTTCATGCAACAAAACATCTTCTTGAGCACAAGTTCAGGATTTTCAATTGTTGTAACCCTTGTTCACAAGCTCGAATCTCCTTCGTTTCTTGGCCAAATCCATTGAATCATAGCTTGTTTTAAAGCTCATACTACCATCTACAAAGCCCTACAAGCAACTTGCTGAACTTGGAACCATTTGGAGCTAAAACCCCTGTGAAGAAGTGTCATTCATAGTGTTCAAACCCAGAAAACGAAAAAGGTCTATGTTACAGCTACCTTTGGAACTTCAAATCCTAGGTCATTTCCAGTCCATTTTGGAGGTAAGATTGTCCATCTTCTTCATTTCCATGGGTACTCTAACCTCCAATTGTTAGAGAACGAAAAATAAGGCTTTATAGATGATTTTCGAGCCATTAAAGTTGGTTATCTACTCATTGTTGTAGCTGTGTAACAGAAACAGTGTTAGAACAACTATGGGAAGGCTCAAACATGAACCATACTAGGTTCGCCCCTAAGTTAAGACCCTTCATTTTACCTCTCATTATGTGTATTCAAGTGTCCAAGTGGTAGAAATCGGATATTAGAGCATTTAATACGTGTTATAAGTCACTGGTGTTGACTGTGTGATTTACTATTGCGATAGTGCCAACAGAATCAGGTGTAAGACCATATGTGAAGTTATATTTGGAGCACTTAAGTACACATCTTGGGAATGGAACTAGAGGCGTTTGAAGCCTCATAGTAGAGGATACAGAGTGGTATAAAGATCCAACCATGAGCTTATGTGAATTTGATTTAGTATACTTGCAAATATGCTATGTTAGCTGGATGTTTAACACTTAGGAAAATTTCTGAGTATTGGAATACATGTGACTTGTTTAGTGAGACCTTGAACATGACCTTGGGCCGATGTATGCTTATTGTTTGGAAGAATCCTTGATAGGGAATTGGTGAATGGCCCACATACTTGCAATATGTGCAAAGAATGACCATTAGATTAGAGGTTTGGTGAGGTAAATAAATGCATGAAGAAATGATAGAAATGTGAACCCAGAAATCACTATAATTTGGCTGAAAATTTTGAAAGTAAATTGAATGATCAAACCTTAGTGGATTGGGCTGAAATTTGGTGAGAGATTCCTAAGTATGTCTAAAAGATGCGTACCAAATCTTAGAGCATTCTGATATGGATAAGTAGGTCAAATTAGGTAAATAGTCACTACCTGTCTCATAAAATCCAAGAACCCATAAACCCTGATATCTCAGTTAAAAACAGTATCAAATGGAGTTTATAAATTGTGATTTAAAATTCTGGGGAAGATTAAAGGAGTCTAAAATAGATTTGCAAAATTTGGTGCAAATTTAATGTACGGATTATCCGCAGAAAAGTTAAGAAAATGGTTGCACAGATAGGGCCACAAACTAAAGTTGAGCCTAAGTGATGGAAATTGGGAATTTTGACCCAATTTTGCCCAATTGACTCAATGAGGACCAAAATTGACCATTTAGGACTCTATTGACCAGTTAGGTCAGCTAGTGATAGGTTTGACTAGGATTGACCAAGATTGACCAAGATCGATCAAATTGACTTAGCAACTTAAGGTAAGTTGAACTAGCATAGGTAGAACACCCTTGACCGGGTCAATCCATTGATTGACCAATGATGTAGAGTTAGAGTTGAGCCAAGTCCCATGCCAATATTAAGAAGTTACATTGATTTTGCAGGACCAAGTACTAGCGGGACGCGATCGATCGCGAGAGGAGCACCAAGAGCAGAGCATCCCTGTGAGTAGTGTTTTCTAACTTATTTCTTAAAGCTTATTGCTCTGTGCATTTATAAAAATGGTATTACATATTGTAATGAATCCACATCTTTTAAATGAGCTTTAAATGAAAAGTGCACTAGTATCGAGGTCCGAGGGTACAAGGTTAGGGCGAGTTGTGTCGATCTCTCATATGACCCTGATAGTGACCACCTAGCACAAAGTGCCCATTGAGGGGGTTTTGTGAGCCTACGATTGATGGAAACGACAATAAGTCCTAATCAGGCCGTCACAATATAGCAATAGCAATAAGTCTTAATTGGGTCTTTACAATTGAAGGCAACGGCAATAAGTCCTAATCTAGTTGGCATGATATGCCTAACTATCTGCAACTCGTGCGAGTGGATTTTTAGTCGCCTTGGAGACTAGTGGGAGCCTCGACGAATGATTTCACCATTTAACTGTTTTCAAATGAAGGTGCACGACTGCATGATGGATTTAAATTGTATTTACTGTTGCATTCACTCGCATAATGTTATTGTTCATGCATTCATAGCAGGTGTTTTATTTGTTGAATGTTTGTTTTTAAGTTATGAATTAGACTGCATTACTCACTGAGCCGTTGTAGACAATTAGGTTCACTACTCTAACTTTTCAGGTCCTTCAGTCATAGAAAAGGGCAAGGGAGTGGTCATCGCATAGAGCTGCACTCTCTCGTTCATTTTGGTAGGTTTTCTACATGTCATTCATTATTTTGAGGGTTTGAACTGTGTATAGGGGTGAGGAAAGCAAGTATATAATGGATTAGTCACTCCCACTGCTACACATGTTTTAATGACCCCTTTTGATAAATTTCAAATCTTATTAGTGTTCTTTGTGTTTTAAATTTCTTTTGCATCCCTATGATTACTCTGATAGTGTGTGGTGTGGTGTTGAAAGATGAGGCTTAACAGTGTCTTGGCAAGCTCAGTTTGCGGGCGGGTTTGTCAGGGCATTGTACCAGTTGGTTCGTCCTTCACCCTAAGAAAGGGGTCCCGACATACAAGATATAATTAATTAATTAATAAGGTTTTTGAGGAAAAATATATAACATTATCATTCAAATGTCCATACTTCAAATGCCATTAGCTTGTATCATGAATTATGTTTATCTTGTCCACTTAAAATTTTCTTTAAGCTACATGATATGTCAATTTGTTATGGATGATATGAACTAGCGCACAAGTGCCTTACAAAACTAATGCCTTAAGAACAATTATTCGACTTAATGTTGTTTGACATACTTATGGCTTAGTTATATACAAAAAAGTGAAATGTGAAAAATTGAGAATATAGTTGTAACTCAAGTACCTCTAAGGCATTGATTTAGTTGACTTTCTTTAGAATTGGCGAAAACATTTTGATTAAAAGTCCATTTAATGTTGATGTTTTATCAACTCTTCTTTCATTATTTTAAAGGTTATGGTAGTTTAAAGGTGTTAGTTGTCCATGCTTTTGATACACTAAAGGTCATTAGATATATTATTTTTTATACATTTTTTTAGTCATTATTTTCTTACATGTATGGTATTGGTTGAAATTACACTTTTTGAATAGAAAAAGATTTGCCTTGTGATAAGAAAGATCTTTTATTGAAGAAAAATACAATGTGAATCCTAGACTTTCTTCTCTTTTTTTTTCTTTTTTTTTAAAAAAAATTTATATATGTAATTTGATTACTACATATATAACTCTTTTGGATTAGATTATGACATTAAATATATATGTAATACTTGAATATTTAAATTTTAATATAACATGTATTTAATTTTGTTTTAATGATGTATATGCGTTAGAAAATTTATAATAAATCATATTAATATTTTACATTTTTTGTAAAATATACAAGTTATTTTTAATTTAATAAAAATATTATAAATAAAAAATAAATTATAACATTTAAATTGTATTGTTGAAACAAATTTTTAACCCCGTCTATCTGCATGTTGTAAATACTATAAAACAATGTACCTTATGAATGTCGTAATAGTTTATTGTGGCATGCACAATGCATATTGTAAAATGTAAATACAATGTTCATAGTGTATATTGTAAATATAAATATAACGTTCATAGTGTATATCATAAATGTAAATATAACATTCAAATTGTATAAATACAATATTCATAATGTATGCTGTAAATCTAATTACAACATTCACGGTGTATGTTGTAAATGCAATTATAATGTTCACAGCAAACGTCATAAATGTAATTATAATGTTCAAAATGCATGTCATTAAGATAATTACAACATACAATTATAAGTCATGAAAAAAAAGTATAATGACGTTAACTGCTTGTCACAAAACATTGATTACAATGACAACTAATTCATGTCATTGAATCTTGACACCTTTTGACAACACATTGATAAACGACTTACACTTCCATGTTGTTATATGTTTAAGATGACTGACATTGCATATTGTCATTGACATAATTTCTCGTAGTAAGCTAAAACTTAATTGGGTAAAAGATTTTTGGTGAACAATGATTTTCTTCCACAGGAGAACCACTAACAAGTATCTTTTAAGTTTGAAAATATCAAATATGATACTTATTAATAAAATTTGAACATTAAAAAGATGATATGTTAAATAAACAAATTAATTTAAAAAGAAAAATTGTCGATCAACAATACTTGATTTAGAACAAATTGTTCTAATAATAATATTGTATTAGCTATGAAAACATTGATTATGAGGAAGATTAAAGTGGATATATATAGAGATTATCCTTGATCAATAGAATTTAATGCCCAAGTCACCATGCATGCCACGTGTCACCATTTCTCATGTCGTAAAAGAATAGCTCCATTATATTGAATAACTACAATGGGCTTAAACTTGTACTTATTACCTACTCCATATAGCTTGGAAGAGCTTGTCTACTTCATATATTTTTAATAAGTGCAAATCAACGTCATGTATCTATTTATGATTGTAATACCCTGATAAATCCTCAAATTTTTAAAAATGAAATATGTAAAATCATAAATAAGTTTATTGAACCGTAAAAACACATTGAATGATAAATAAACTACTCAAAAATAGAAATTTTAAACTTCTAAGGCACATAAAACTTAAGGAAACACATAAGAAAGTTTTATGAAAAGTTACATAAACTATGGTGAAAAACCAACCTAAGGGTAAAATAGTAATTTTGCCACTTAGAGATAAATTGGTCAAATAAAAAGTAAAATGTAAAGCCCCGCTATGTTAAACAGTAAATAGTTTTAAGTACAAAAAAATATTTTGATAAATTAAGGGTAAAATGATAATTTTATCATTCAAAAGCCAAATAGTCATTTAACCTGAGACTAGACAAATGTTCCCTTATAAAAATTATATGCGAATAATTTATATAAATTGAACAAAAATAATTTTAAAAAATATCATAGAAAATAACAAGAATTAAACTAATAAAATGATGTAAATTAAGGTATGTGCCCATATAAATATATAGGGCATAGTGAAAATTCTACCAGTAAAATGTTGAAAAATAAATAAAGAAAATCACTAAAATATTTCTAAATAAATAACAACCTAAATGACCCAGTGATCCAGCGACCCAGAATCACCGACGAGAAGAAGAGAGAAAATAAGCAGGATCCATATTGGAAGATAGGAAACCAAACAGAGACCCGGAATCAAAGATAGGAAAAACTCAAAAAATGAACAAAGTCAAAAAGGAAAAACTCACCGAAAACAAACCACGAATAAGAGAAAAGAGAGATCAGTTAAATAGAGTAAGAATCCTTAGGCAAGGTGAATTTGTGATTGGGGGTTCGAGTTGGAGTACAATTATTTCTAGTTTATAAATCCACCCAAGTTTCTAATTTTGTGATTTTTTTTCTGGCAAAAATATGGATTCCAGACTCAAAATTCGCGGACTCACGAGTTGAAGAGAAAAGTAGGAGAAGAGCGTTGGAACCCTCCTGTAGTTTTCCTTCTTTCCTTCTTTACTTTTTTGGTCGTCAGTCACAACATACATAAACACTGAGCAACAACACATTAATGTTCAACCAGGTTCTTTTCAAAAACTTAATTTCTTTATGCAATTTATAATAATTTTTATTTTTATATATATAAAAATTAGAAACATTTATTTAAACCCCACTGAACCAACGGAGCCACTCCTCGCACTATCATTATTTTCTCAGTGATCCATTTTTTATTGTTATCATTAGAATAAGAGTAACAATATAAATAATAACACAAAAATGAAACTCAAATTTATTATAAAGTTAGGAGGCTTAGTTTTATAATTATAATTTTATATAATAATCAAAATTCAACGTATTTATACTTTAAAGTTTATAAATAGGTTAATTTATTTGACCCATTTATTGACGTCATTTAAATAGATCAAATTTTGGTTTGTAAATACAATATATTAATGCCAATATGACATGACTTATTATAAAATCACAACACATATTATTGCCTCTATATTAAAATACTTTGGTAGAAAAATTACATTTTTTAAAATTATTTTTGCATCGAAAACTTTCTTATTCCCATTTAACCCACCCAAAACTAAACTAGATTCTAAGGTATAAACAATAAAACTAGGTTAATGTCAAAATCAATGGTCTTATCAATTACTCAATGGACAAAGTTTTCACAAGCTCAATCTTGAATATTGTAAACTCTATTGAATCATTAGATGAATGATAAAATTAATTTAAATCAGGTATATATGCACTCATTCCTCTCTATTTTGAAATCTTTGGATTAGTTATGAATTATATGATTAAGATCCCACAAATTTAGAGAGCAGTTGAAAAATGTATACAATTTTTTTGTTTTACTAGAAATAATTAATTAAAGAGGTTTTTGTGGAAAAGTTGTTGACTGCTCATTTTAAATTCTCATTTACTAGGAAGTGGTTAAAAAATATTGTAGTGGAAAGTATTAGTTTGCTCAAACTGTTGTCATTTAAATGCCCATACTTCAAACACCATTAACTAATGCCATGAATTATGTTTATATTGTCCACTTGAAATTTTCTTCAAGCTTCATGATATGTTGATTTGTTATAGATGATATGAACTAGCGCACAAGTGCCTTACAAAATTAATGACTTAAGAACAATTACTCGACTTAATGTTATTTGATACACTTATGGCTTTGTTATGTACAAAAAAGTGAAATGTGAAAATTGAGAATATGATAGTAACTTGATTACGTTGAAGACATTGATTTAGTTGACTTTCTTCCGAATTGGCAAAAGCATTTTAATTAAAAATCCATTTAATGTTGATGTTTTATCAACTCTTGTTGCATTATTTTAAAGAGCATGATAGTTTAAAGGTATTAGTTACCTATGCTTTTGATACCCTAATGATCATTATATTTATTATTTTTATGCATATTTTTTGTGGCCATTATTTCTTGCACGTATGGTGTTGGTTGAAATTACAAATTTTGAGTGGAAAAGGATTTGCCTCGTGATAAGAAAGATTTTTTTGTTGAAGAAAATTGCAATGTGAATCCTAGACTCCTTTTTTTATTATTTTTTTGTAAATTTATATAAGTAATTTGTTACAACATATTTAGCTCTTTTGGACTTAATTATGATATTAAATACATATGTAACACTTGAACATTTAAATTTTAATATAATATAGATTTAATCTTATTTTAATGATGTATATGTGTTAAAAAATTTATAATAAATTATATTAATATTTGGCACTTTTGTAAAATATCACAAGTTATTTCAATTTAATAAAAATATTATAAATTTAAAAAATAAATTACAACATTCAAATCATATTGTTGAAACAAATTTTTGACAACGTTCATCTTCATGTTGTAAAAGCTATAAATCAATGTGCGTTACGAATGCCGTAATAGTTTATTGTGGCCTTTACCATGAGGCTTCAAACGCCTCTGGTTCCAGTCCCAATGGGTGTCCTTAAGTGCTCCAAATATAGCTTCAAATTTGGTCCAACACTTGATTCTGTTGGTACTGTCGCAACAGTGAATCACACTATCAACACCAATGACTTATAACACGTATTAAATGTTCTAATATCCAATTTTTACCAGTTAGACAATACACATAACGAGAGGTAAAATGAAGGGTCTTACCTTAGGGGCGAACTTGGAGTGGTTCAGGTATGAGCCTTCCCAAAGTTGCTCCAACTGTTTCTATTACACAGCTGCAACAGTGAGTAGATAACCAACTTTAATGGTTTGAAAATCATGTGTAAAACCCTATTTTTCATTCTCTAACAATTAGAGGTTAGCGTACACATGGAAATAAAGAAGGTGGACAATCTTACCTCTAGAATGGACTAGAAATGACCTAGGATTCGAAGCTCCAAAGGTGGCTTTACATAGACTTTTCTGGTTTTTTGGGTTTGAACACTATGAACAACACTTCTTCCCGGGGTTTTCAGCTCCAAACGGTTTCAAGATTCAGCAAGCTGCTTGTAAGACTTCGTAGGTGGTAGTATGAGCTTCAAAACAAGCTATAATTCAATAGATTTGGCTAAGAAATAAAGGAGATTTGAGCTTGTGAACAAGGGTTGTAGCAACTGGAATCTTGGACATGTGCTCAAGAAGAGGTTTTGTTGCATGAAAGGGAGCTTTGCATGGCCACATAGGATGACACGTGGCCACCCAAATGGCCTTCAAACTCACATGCTGGCTGCCCAGTTGGCAATGTCCATTGGCCATCTCAGGTGGTTGAGTTTGATGGCAAAAACCAGGGGTGCAATACCATGGATTCTCATGGTTTAATGGCTGAAAAACCCATAAAATATTGCAAAAATTCGCAAAAATCATCAAATTCTTGCACAAGATGACAAAAATACAGGGGCTGGACCGTGGGGTGTATGGGCCGGCCAAGACGTGGGCCGACCCACAGCCAGCGCAAATGGGTCGAGCCTGTAGCCCGATCCAGAATCGGTCTGTGCGCCGATTTCTCTTTTTTTTCTTTTGTTTTTTATCTCATATATA
>JAJIYU010010338.1:0-16184 GCA_030144865.1 Tinospora cordifolia | reverse complement strand
TTATCATCTTCTTTGTGTAGAAAAATCCTAAACACATTGTTCATAGAATAATGATTTTCTCAATTAATGTTGCTACCGACAAGTAGAACTCTTTTGCGAAGTAATCTATTTTGGCACAATAAAAACTGTATATGGAATTTCTGATGATGAATCCGATGATTTCTGCCCTTTATTATCACAGCCAGACGGTAGAAAAGATGTGTTTTAGTTGGAACAAAACCGCTATGACACACTGCTTAGGTTCCCTCTTAAATGAAGGTTTTTTGGTGGCTCATGGCTCACAAAAAGATTAACGCAAGGGATTTGTTGCAGAGAAGACCACTCACTGCTTTGTTTTTCCTCACATTGTTCCCACCCCTCAATAGGATGGTTATATTGATGTAAATTTTTTTTTCATGTACGTTTGCACAGAAGATTGGGCAGATCTGGCCTAATTTCTTGGTATTTGAATTGTTATCCTGCAATTTCTAGATGTAGCTTCTCATTAGCTCATCTTCCTAGTCTCTTGTGGTTTGAAAAAGAAGAGAAAAAGATAGCTTTCTCTGCATCTCTATGGTCTCTTTGGTTTGAGCAGAATAATAGGTTATAGCAACATATTCCATAGTATAGGTGTGATTATTGTGAGATCTCAGGCATGTGTCAAGCTTTAGGGATTATGCTTTTAAATGCACTAATGGTTTTTAAATTCCACTTGTTTCTTAACTTGGAGTGATTGCCCTTTGTAGGGTTGGATTTTTTATGAAAACAATTTAACTTTGATTTTTTCTTGAAGTCGGGAGGGGATTCAAGTGTTTATATTGTTTGTAAGTTTGCTGTTTGCTAGTTAAGATGCCTGTCTCCAGGATCTTAGGAATGGTTTCTTTGGGTGGGATGAATGCCTCTGGAGCTAAGACAAATTTGTACTTAACTTTCATTAAATTGACATATTATGCTTCTTCTTTCTGCTCCAAAAAAAGAGCTTTGAGGCATCTTTTTGAGTTATATGAATAGAAGTCATTAATAGGTGTTGTATGGCACTATACAAATCCAAAATTTAATTTTTTTTCAATCAGCTTAGAAGTAATTTCCTTTTGAAAGGGATGAAGTTCTCTTTTTCTTTTTCTTTCTTTTTTTTTTTAAATTCTTTATTTCTTCTTCTTCTTCTTCTTTGTTGTCACAGAGTGCAGTAATTGTTGGAACTAGCTTTTTATTTTGGAAATAGCTTTTCCTTGCTTGCTCATTTTTATTTTGAATCTCAAATGTTCTTCCTGTATTTATTATTCTGTTTTAAGTTGGTTGTGTTTGTGACAATTTAATCATGGACACAATTTAATTTTAATACTTAAAAAGCTGTTGATTGTGAAATTCTTCCTATAGTTATTATTCTGTAAATTGGTTGTGTTCATGACAATAAAGTTGTGGACATAATTTAAATTTAATACTCGAAAAGGTCCAAAACCACCATGAAACTTCCTAATCAGAACCAATACCTTAACTTGTGAACCAACAAATCTTGATGCCAGATCATCTTGGCTTGAAAGTGGAAGAATGGTGTTTAACTGCTCAAAAGGGTATTCTCATTCTTTATGCTGATGGTTGACAAGTCAAACATGAGACAATCATTTGTCTGTTGTGGACAACTTCTGCATATCTCAGGTTCTAAATAAAATTAATGCTTGAAAATAATATCGTGAAAACTCAATTGCTTTTGGTCACTAATGTTTTTGAAACTTGTCGTCATATTCATAATATGCATTCTGGTTTTTAATGCAGCAGAGAATGGGCTCGGTGCCTGGAGGTGGGCCTTTTGACCATCCTCCTTTTTATCTTGGAGGTGTTGGGGCTCCTCCAGTTCCACCTATGCCAACAATGATGCCTAGCAGTTATGGTCCTCCATTTTCAGTTCCAGGGATGCGTTATGACTATGGAGCACCTGCAAGTGCTCCTGGACCTTATGGTCTTCTACCTGCATATGGTGGTGGATTTAGTGGTATTTTTTTTCGCTTCTCTATGTATCTGCATTAGTATCATTTATTCCAGGGTTTCGTTCTCTACGTTGCCTCATGTTTAGCATTCGTTGGTTTAGGAGGCATGGGCTATGGTGCAAGGCCTGCCATGGATGGATATGGATATGGGCTTCAAGGATCTCCCTTGCCGGTATTTATTTATGACACTCTTCTATATTGAACTGTTGCTTCTTTGTTATTGGGAAGGGACTTTTCCATCAAGTGCACTACTACACTGCCACTGAGGTAAATTTGTAGCAACTACCTTCATTAATCTTCGCTACGAGTCTATAATCATGGGGGTGATATGAGTGAATCTATTATTTGTGGAGGTAGATAGCTATGGTGGAAAAGTTATTCCCTAGTTCTTGTTTAGCAAATGACTGATCTTTATTTTGTTTTTGGATAATCGAGACACCGGGTCAATGGTCTGGAAGTGTAGCTGATAACAGTGCTTCTCGAAAGCGTCGTGGAGGTGATTGTCTTATCTCTTGACGTTGTATTGAAAGAGTCATTCTCTGTTCTGGCTTTTGTAATGGCATTCCATAAGTGAGTTATTGACTGTGGCTAAGCTGGTTGTAAAATATAGTTTCCCTGGAGCAGGAAGGGGAAGGCTCCTAGTAGTCAATGAGATATCTAGGGAACTCCTAGAAATCAATGTCTTGCTTGTTACTCTTAAGTCTTAACCACGCCACAAAACAGTTTTCTAACTGTGAGTTTGCATTTGCTACATACACACATACTTGCAGAAATTCTGAAACATTCATTTTCACCCTGAGGTATTCTTGAAGTCTTGGACACATATCTTAGATCGTGTAAATTGCTGGAAATTAATCCCTATTATTTATTTTATGAAAAACTTGAAACCATAACATGCTCTTGTGGAGTGTCTGTCAGACTTCAATTTTATTTCAGCCAATTTCTGCATTAAGAGTGATTCATTTTAAGAAAAAAAAAATCTTGTTTATGAGATGATGCAAATGTATTCATGGTCTTCATTTTCTTGGCTTCTCTATTGTTTCATCTTTTGTTTACTCTATGGCACGTATGGTTGGAAGGAGACAATAGGATTTTTGATGGTAGTTGTTTGCATCAAGGGTAATATGTTAGGATTGTGGGTTGTTTTCATGCTTGTATCAGTTTCGTAATTGTGATGTGTCTGTATGTATCATTGTTTTGTGAGGCTGCGCTTCTGGTACTACTGATGGTCATTTTTTACATTTAATATAATAGCATCATTTGTTCTGCTCCGAAAGAAAACTCAACACTTCGTTGTAATGATAAAGGTGGGTGAAGATCTCCAACAACATAGAAAAAGTAATTAAGAAAATAACTTGTAATGTAATATCAACCTATGTTACCTAGACCTGGGTAGGGTGTGGGACACATACACAAAACTAGAGGTCCAACTTGTTCATTTCAAATTTTAATATACTGCAAAATGACTATACTACTTGTTCTTTGATTTTTCTTTTCCCCTTCTTTTTACTCAGTTGTATGTTTTGTCCTTCCCTTTGAGTGAATTTCACTTTTTAGTCGTTTTCTTCTCTAATTCTATCTCTTCTTTCTATTAGAGAATATACATATTAATATTCTAAAATTTGGAAGTGTTCAAAAATATCCCATATACATTTCATATCAGCAAGTGTTGGACCCCACTTGCCTGGAGTGTAGATTTCGGGTAGTGTACATGTCAACTTGGCTTTTTATATAGTAGCGTGGAAGAAGCAATTCATGTAGTTGACTCCAAGAAGCTGGGTAATCGCTTTGTTGATTTGAATTGACTTGAAAGACATACTACTTGACATGGAGGTGATTTTGAGTTGTTTGAGATGGTTTTGTGGTATTTATGGTGCAACATTTTGAGTTGTGTTAATGTGTATGTTGACATTTGACATCATTTAGCTGAGTTTGGATTGCATTAGTTAAAGTACAAAGTCATAATGTTGGAATGTCTGATAGATGTGACATGCTAGCTCTTCATGTACTGATTAAAAGATGAAGTTTCCAGTCTTGATCATCAGTCTTTTCTTTAATTTTCTTGTTTTTGGTAGTTATAACTTATATGTGTATGCTAGAGTTTGAGTTAATTACTTCTAAGGACACATTACTTTTGAGTGAGCCCCTAATGTTTCATTCATGCAGTTGCAGCCCATGTTATATGTTTTTAAAATGTCTCATGTTTGCCCAAACCAACTGATAATGCTTTGCAGGACCTAATGGAATGTCTCAAGGGGATTGGATTTGTCCTAAATGCGACAACATTAATTTTGCCTTCAGAACCACCTGTAATATGAAGAAATGTGGAACTCCCAGACCTTCTTCTGTAAGTCTATCATGGCATGATCCTGTTTCAATTTCTAAATTCAATGGTTAAAACTGTTCTTTATGATAACTTTGCCGGGGGGAAGATAGTGTAATGCCTGGCATGACATCATGGGGAATATTTGTTTCATGATTCATCAGGGTATCTGAAAGAGAAGCTGGGCCCAAAGTGTTCACGTGGTCCACGGTTGAGTGGTCTGACCATCCTGTTTGAATAGGCGAACCTATGCTATTAGTATTACAGACATAGTCATTAGTTGTAGATCGACTGGGCATGTGATTATTATTGATGCCTCATTATCGATTAAAAAATATAGTAACACACTAGTTGACATTGTTTACGACGGTGATCGTGGCGCATGCCTAAGGTGCCCAAAAATAGCATTGGGCACTATAAAGCTTTAAGTCTCGCTCTTCTCATATTAAATCTGACATTTCTGTTTTAATTTAAATAAATTTGTAATTACAATTTTTATATTGATAACCAATTCTTTTAGCTTTTAGGTACTCGTTATCTCTTGTATAGGAGAAATTTAAGCTATTTCTCTTAAACAATAACATAAATATCATTATTAACATAAATATTACTGTAACTAGTTAAAAACTTTTGACAAATGCTTTCATTTACAACTAGCCCTTTTTCTAGTTATGATGTTCTAAAAAGATGGTAAGAAATGGTAAAGATTTCACATTTTGTTAGTTGACCTTCTACCTACGTATTTCTTAATAGTTATTATCTTGAAATGTCGAGACCTTGACATAAGATACGTCCTCATTTAGTTTCTTACATAATGTTTTTTGGATATAAAATTAACCAACACCAGAAAGTGATTAGGTGAAGAAGACGCTGCTGACTTGGATGACAACTATTGCATAAGAATGAATTGGAAACATCCAATCACAAGGAAGAAATGCTGTCGTGAGGAACACTGTGTGGTGCCAACCAAAGATCCTGCGATGGCTTAGTTAGATGAGCTCATTAAGTAGATAAACTAAAAGGATGAGTTGAAGTGAGTGTAATAAAACTTCTGTACCATAGATTGTGGCTATGTGATTTATTTATAGAGATTTGAAGGTCCTTTACCGTAGTAGTTGTGGTTGAGTTGAATTAGAACACTTGAAGATTTTGGTATCTCCATAGAAGTCTCCTATCTGATCAAAATTTTATCTTCTTTATTTTATGACTTGCGAGACGTGCAAGTTGAATGTCCTATGCATAGTTTTGAATGAGTGGAGGAAGTAAGGGGTCCTCTTTTTGACTTTGATGCTCTCGCTCTAGTTGTTGCTTTTCTTTCTCTTACCTCGAAAGTAGTTGTTTGGCCTTCAACCACGTGAATTTTTATTCTTTTTTATTCCTCACCAAACAAATGACATCTTTTTGAGATCTTAGTTATTCTTAGCACAATATTGGTGAATCTCATTGCTATTACAAAATACTCAAGAAACGTGTGCTTGCACATTTGTGTAAAGGTCAAACCACAGTGGAAATCCCCAAAATGTTGCTCTTAAGTTGTTCTCGAACATTGGGTCAGCAATGCTAACTTCGGGTCTTTCTCCTAGGTTTAGGCTCTCATGTGTGTTGTTACCTTTGGTTTGATGCTATGTGTTCGTTTGGTGTGTGTCCAGCTAGGATTTGATGTTGGACCCCTCAACCATGTTTACATGGTGTTGCAATAATGACTTGATTGAAGCTGTGAAAGCCCTGGTTGTCTATCCATTTCGCCTGTTTTGATTAACAAAAGCCGATGTCGAATTGGATGGAAGAAGGTGTAGCATGGTAAGTCGTTATCAAACTGCAGTATCGGTTGAGATCATCCTAGTATGTTGGTTTGGGATAATTTGATGGGTTAGTTGAGACAATGCTGAAAGGTAGGTCTAAATTGATGCATGAGGTTAGTTTGTACCAACGACTAGGTTGGTTTGAATAGACTCCTACGGTGGTGGCCTCCTTGCACTTACCTACTCTTGTAAGTAGGAGGGTGAGCACCCTCCCTCCCAATGATTCTTGTCAGTCCCACTCTTCTCTAGGTCAACATTCTTTTGGGTGAGGTGTATGGTGATCTGTTTTTAATGTGTGAAGTTGACACTTCCTTTCCTTAGGTTGATATTGTCGGTTATTGGTTCCTTTTAGCTTTTCATTGTTGCTTTAATTGTTGTAGATGATGGCCAATCACATACATGAAATGAGGCTATTAGAAGATGATGACTTGAACGAGATTAGGTTTGAGGACTTCTTTCTTGACATTGTAGCTGGAGAAGGAAACACTGAGGTCTTGACATAACCAACCTTTAAATATGAAGAGGGGGCTCAAGAGCTTCTTCTCCAAAGTGCTTCTTGAGTCTCCACTCTCTCCCTTGAATAAGTAAGGTCTCGTTAGCTTGGGTTGAGATGGGATAAGGAGTTAGGATTGGAATTTCCTTAGCTTTGTTTGGCATAGAATAGTAGTTAGCTTAGCTTGGCCAACTCAGCCAGGAGTTTGGCTTTGTTGACCTTGGTGTTGTCGACTTAGGACTCAACCGCAGTGTGGTCGTAGGCATTATGTGTTGTTTGAAGGTGTCAAACCAGCTCCCAACAATAGTTGTAGTGATGGTGGCAATTGTGGGGAGGATAGATTTGATGAAAAGGGGGAGAATAATGATTTTGGTTATTATGATTTGGATAGGACTGAGTTTGAGGATAAGGAGGAGGATATTGACATTTTTGGCATAAGCGATGACGACTATTCCCTTGTAGAATGCCCTAAGGCAGTACATGTTGATGGAGCTCCGAACACTTCAAGTTTGAAGAAACGACATACAAATTTTCTGGTGTTAGGTTAGCAAGCTTGTATTTGGCTGATGAAGTGCGAACAACAAATGATACTTGTAAAGATGTTATTAGTATATGAGGGAGATCCATCATTCTTTTTTGTACATGGATCTCTACAACTAAATTATGTCAGGGGTACAATTTTGGTGATTGGATTGACAATTGGTGCAACATTTTGCAATCCATGTAATGCTGCCCAGATTACTCATTTGGCAACTTTTCTTTCTTAATTAATATAATATTATCTAGCTTCCTTTCCCAAAAAAAAAAAAAATTACGAACAACAAATGAAGAGTTAGCACTTTGTCAAAAGTTAAACATCCCTTACATTTTAATTCTATGGGCTATCAATCAACCTAGTAGACCTTGACGGGAGGAGATTGTGTTTTACACTCACATTGTAATTCTATGAGGTTGTGTTTTACATTGCCTGTCAAGCACCCATCTGTAGAATACTATCCTATTTGAAAGTTGCCCCTTGCCTAGTTGATCCCTATCGTGTGGAGGCAAACTTTAGTTGTCTAATGTTATGGCGGAAAAATAATTGTTCAAAGTTTATTTTACTAGTGTAGAAGTTCCATGTAGATGAAGAGATAATGCAAACAAAGGAATTTGCAAATAAGTGTTCTCGAGGGGGACAATGATGTTTATTTGACTTTATTGAGGGGTATTCCTTTCAATCGTAATGAATGCAAAGTGACTTGGCCTCCTAAGGTTGGGCATTTCTATCAAGAGTGGTCAATTGGCAAGCATCTCAATGAAGTCTTCTCTTGAAGTGCTTAACAATTGCATACTCAGTACATTGTCAAGCAACCAAATGAAGAGGAAGAAAATCTTGTACAATTGATAACCCTTGCATCTCCAAAGAAATCCTTTGGCACATTTGATTCTCAATTTTGAATTGAAAGTTCTACTAGATCATCTATTGTTAATGGTGCTGAATTAGTTGAACACAATACTTTCCAACAATCATTGTCCTCATCTTAATTCACCAACATACTTTGCAACTCCTTGCAACGATGGCCGATCTCATACTTTTTGTCACGGGGAAAGCGTGGCCTCTTTTCTCGACGAGCTTATAACTTTAATTCTCTCAATCTCTTTGTTGGAGGTTCTGATAGTTGTGTTGAAGTCGGTCATTGATGGGGACAAATCTTCAGTTATTTGGTCTTGCACTTATAGGTGGGAAAATCTTGGAATCCCCATAGAAACTACTGCCCTCAATGTGGTGTTGCAATCTTGAAGTTGCTGTGTGATTAATGTCAACTCTAACAACCCTTGTAGCTGAAGAAGCTGTTTCTCTACGTTGATCTCCAATGGCAATTCGTTAATGAATGTATTCACCAAAATTTCCTTTGCACGTTATGGGTACTATTAATATCTCAAAGTCCTTTTGGTAATTTGGCACAAATCCTTGTTTAATTGCAAGAAACTTTTTACAAAGGGAACCAACTTGATGAAGCATCATATTTTCCTTTCAATCTTCCCATCCTTTGAATGGTTGTGGAATTGCCATACATTTAAACCATAAGAGATCATCAACATAGAGACTAACCACCCTTGCTGTCATCTTTTCTTCTTTTGCGAGATTTTGAAATGCAAATTACCTCGTTGCCCTATAAAATCATGCATTATCCTGTTGAAAATGGGCATCTCCAAATGACTTTTCCTCCATTCGTTGTTAATCCCATGATTTTACCCATCAGCCACAAATGCTCCACCTTCAAGGTTGGTCTTAACATTCCTCAATTATTTCTGAGAATTGGAAAGTTATGCTTGACTTGCTCCTCCATCGATAATTTTGCAACTCAATCTGTTAGAATGGCTGCAAGACTTTTCTGTGTCTCCTTTAGCAGTTGTTAAATCTTTGCCTTATTCTTGGTTAGATCCATCACAGATTGCTTCATATTCAACAATTTTTGCAACTCATCACTCATTTCTTCAACTTCATTTTTTGGGGAGTTTGCTCTTCCATCGTTGTCCCTTTGAGCTATCAAGATCGAGATGCTTTGATACTACTTAATAGGTATCTAACACAAGAAACAAAAAAAAGAAACGCATGGAGAATTGTGAAGAAAGAATTGCAAGAATGACCACCAACTGTATTCTCTTATTTTCCTTCCATCCAAGTTCGAATTGTAAGAATGACTTCCCTCTCATTTTTTATAGTATTTAACTATTTATTCTGTGCAAGTCATATATGAAAAATCCCTCATATTACAACATTGATTTCAGTTGTACTACTTTCACTTGGTCCCACTTGTTCTCTTTACCAAGCTACTTGGTTTCCCCTTTTCGAACAAGAGCCCTTGCTCTTTGAGTATAAACCTGCAATGGAGGCTTATCGTGTTACTGAGATTAACAGGAAGTCTGACATTGATTCTTGAAAAAGAAAAAAAAAAGGTCTAGAAACCTTTTATCTTCCACGTTATGTTTGTGACAAATCATTAATTAAGTTTTTGGTTTTGATTCTATTTGGCTTGTTTCATTGATCAACTCAATCCTTTTGGGATTTGGTCATACAAACAATGAGAAAGAAGGTAGAGGGATGGAAATGCACTCATTTGTTAGGGGGTAAGACTGCTGCTACTAAAATCAGTTCTTGAATTCCTTCCGAAATGTTACATGTCGATATTTCAAATGCCGAACAAAATTGTTATAGAAATTGAGAAGTGTATGAGGAGATTTCTTTGGGGAAACGAAGAAAATGATCATAGCAGCAATCTTATGTAATGGGATAATGTCTGTCGAGACATCATCAATTGCAGTTTGGGAGAGGCAAAATGAGGATGAGGAATTCAATTCTAATGGGGAAATGGTTGTGGAGGCTGGAGAATGATTCAAAGGCTTTGTGAGCAAGAATAATAAAAGTATACACAGAGGTCGTAGGAATATTAGAGGTGGAGCTGCCCATCCCAAAGCCACTTTAAAATCCCTGTGGAAAGCTATATTCAAAATTTATCCTTCTAAGATGGAAGGTGGGCAATGGTTGTAATATCAAGTTTTGGTGTGGCATGAAGGCTTTCAAAGTCTTTTTTCCTGATCTGTACAGACTTACAGATGGTCACAGCGAAATAATTGTTGAACGCAGAACAAGGGGGGAGACACATGAAGGATTAAGGAATTGGACTTGGAACTTGCACATCACAAGAAACATGTCAGAAAACAGGATTAATGAAGTTACTTCTCTCCTCCACATCATTGATCAGGTCCCAATTTCAGAAATGGAAGAAGGATTGTTTGGATATGGGGTTCTTCAAGTTCATTTTCCGTAAAGTCATTTGATCAAATACTTAGGACCCAACACCACCATCCTGGATAACACTTATTTTATATGATCTACTTTCGCCCCAACTAAAGCCAAAATCTTGGCTTAGTTGATCAGTTTGAATAAATTAACTGTGCTGATATTATACAAAAGAAAAAAACACCTATGCCCTTTTATGTGCATCTTCTGTAGGGGAGTGAATGAAAACATCATCTACCTTTCTGGACAATGCCAAGTTTTCCACAAGATTTGGAACAGTTAGAGATCCAAGCTACCAAGTCTACCGACACCGTCCACCCACAGTCTGCTTGACATTACTCTATCTATTTTGGCTCGACAAATTAAGTACTGGCTAATCATGGTTTTGGCTACCTATCACACAACTTGGGACGAAAGGAACAATAGGATCTTTAAAGAAAAAGTTTGATCCATGGAGCTTTTGTGTGAGAGATCCCAGATTTTGTTTTCTTCTTGGATTCAATTACTAAGTTAGCCAAGGGATATAGGTTTGGGGATTAGATTTGTGAATAGGACAAAATTCTTTAATCTTTATAATTGGATACCTCGTCTATCAGAGGACCATCTTTCTTATCCTTTTTATCTTAATATAAATATATAGTTTCTGTTAAAAAAAATGATCAACTCAAACTTGATTATAGTGATCATTAAGCATGAAATAAGTTTAAGTTTCTCTGTAAGGGTCAACTCTATTTCTCAAAACGTATGGTATATCATGGTTTCTCGGTTGATTTATATCACTGCTTGACAAAAGCACAAGGCTTCCACCATTATAGGGTCTAGGGAAGGGGCAATATATGCAACCTTCCTTAGTTCCGTATATATTAGAGAAGCTGTTTTTGGATTTTTGAACCTGTGAGATCTGTAGGCCATATGGAACAACCTCCAAAGATCGCATCAAAACCCACCCTTCGTTTAGCTTGATTCATATGATTTCTATATTTAGTTGATCATAGATTAATACTTGATATCTAATAATTTACACAGCTATATTTATTTCATCATGGGTGTTTCTTTGTTCTTAGTTTCTGCGCCTTGCTTCTCTAGTTCTCATTTCTTATGTTAATTTGTTTAGGAAAATGCTATATGAACCCTATTTTGAACACCAAATGCTACAACATATGATGTGGCGTGTATTTACATCATTGGACAAAAACGTAATGTTCACCTTAAAATACTTGCACATTCATCTAACGAATATAAGTGTGTGTTGTGGCATTTGGTGTTCAAAATGTGGTTTATATAGCATTGCTCATTTTTGTATAATCGTATCCTTGTCTGTTGTCTACCAAAATTTTCAATTGATTTTAATGGTGGCATGGGTTCTCTCTTTTATGCATTGCACTTGCTTCATCTATTATTTATTCATCTTCAAGGTGTTTGAACTACACACAGCACACACGTACATGTATATGTGCTCCATTCTTTTATATTTTGGAAAGTTATATATATATGATTTTCTTTCTCCCCTTGATACTAGGCTTCTTCAATCCAAGTGAACTTCAATCTTTCCACATGTTCAAAATATTTGGTGTGTTCTTTGAGCTCAAGCTTTGGATGCAAGTGCCACAACCATTGGCTAACAATGAGACAACCTATACCAAGAGAATTTGTGGAACATTTGGTAATTTGTGCAAGCGAAAAAGTAACTAGTACATGCGGGACGTATAGCTCTAGTATATGAAGCAAGTGGGGATCCCTTGAGGTTGTGTTGGATAAATTGTTGCCTTAGGCCGTCAGTATTGTGTAACATTATACTGATCTCCTGGGAATCACTTCTTGTAATCCACATGATAACCGTAGCTAGTTCCGAACTCTCAGTAACATGTGTATGTTTAACCCTTGTACTAATACACAACATTGACACTTTTATTCTTACTTTTGAGCCTATAAATTTCCTTGGAAGTAAATAGAGGCAAGTTCATGTGCATCTTACGACTTGCATGGGTTGTTTGTCTTGCAGGGCCCGAACCAGTCAGATTCAAGTTTCCCTGAAGGCAGTTGGACCTGCAGCAAATGTGAGAACGTTAACTATCCTTTTCGAACGGTATGCAATCGGAAGGGCTGTGAGAATGAAAAACCAGGTCTTGCAAAATAGGATCTCAGACCACATGTTAACCCATGTAATATCAGGAAGGCTTGAAGAATGCAAGCCAATGACAAGGATGAGAGACTACTTAACTCTGGTAGTATTGTCGATTAGTGCGATGATTGTCATTGAGGATTTAGGTGTTTATATTCTTTGTCATTTCTACCTGCCTAACTAGGAAGCATATTTGATGTGAAAGTTGGGTTCAACGGGTAGGGGCATTTGTGCTCTTAGTAAGATTTGAGCCTAGCCAAGTTGTATGAGAACACTTGAAAACAGATAGAGAACTGTTGTACTTGCCATTTTGCTTCTCAAGGGACGTGAATGAACATTCTCTCATGACCGTTGTAGCTCTAACAGGCAAGGTTTCTAGATTATGTATTAGCTGTTCTTAGTAATGATACAATATTTTTAGCTTTTTATACTCTCCCGCCCAAAAAAAAAAAAAAGAGGTGTGTTAATGAAGGGCAAGAACAATCAAATGTAAATTAGAGAATATAATGGCAATCAATCTATAAGATATTGACCCATTTATGAAAAAAATAGACTACATGAGAAGCGGCTTCATCTAGTTTAACATATAAACTGTATGATTTTTATGTTTTTTTTGTTAATTATAGGTTCTTATGATAAGTTATGAAAAATTGTAGCTATTAGTGATGATTCCTGATGGAACTTACTGATGCTTGGGTCTGTTGAGCGTTTGTTTGATATATAAAAAAGAATTAAGTTGAATAAGTTCAGTCTACTGAAAAGGTAGCAATTGAAAGGTGCTTATCAACCAGCATGCATTCCTCCTACTTTGCGTTTCTAACTAAACTGCAATATTTAGGGAATGCTTTTTTAGCTACTTTGTTAGGATAGAAACTGTCAAAGGGGTTCCCAACATTCAAAGAGTTCTAAACCAGCACCTGCATTGCAACACTGGTAGCTAAGTTGGGTTAGCTACCACCCCCTTCTCACTCTCCAGCTTCTAATATTCTGTGTTTTTTTATTAATGATTCCATATTGCTTAAACTTGCAAATCTCTAGTCCTCCTTTGCTCTTCTATCTCTGCTCAACCCTACTCCTTTTCTCTTCGGATCTCTTGCTAACGCCCTGATTTTTGTCTTCCTTTGTTTCGTCTCCCTTGGGCTCCCTAGTCCTTTCATTTTGTGTCGTGCTTACTGCCTCTGCATTTTCTCACCCTACTCCTTTCCTCCGTCATTTTCGTTACTACTTTCTACTCCTTTTTCTGCCCTTCCTTCGCCTCATTATTTTCCTCAGGACCCATATCCTTGTCTTCCCTTTCTTTTTCCTTGAGCCTCACCCTACCTCTCCTCCTGCAACTGCCACATCACCTCCTGAATTTTGACAGTGCTTCCATTTGAGCTAGCGTGAGGGCATCCATAATGATTATATTATTTTTGAGTTTGATTTTATTACATCTTAACTCATTAAATTCTTATTTATTAGATAATTTTTTTTAATGATTCACAGTTTATTAGGGCAACAACAATGTCCATTCATTCGGTTTGTACCAAGCCGATGGGCAAGCTACCATATCAGTATTTAAAAAAAATAAATAAAATAAAGAGAAAGGGCTTTAAGCTCTCGGTCTGTATCGAGCGCTCGACACCCTAACGCATTTATTAACAATGTATTATATAAGACTTATAATCATATATACTTATTATTTATACTATTTATATTATATAATTTATAAAAAATATATTTTTTATAATACATATTATTTATATTTAAAATTATTAATTTAAAATATCACATTTTAAAATTATTTATTTTTAAATATCACTTTTTATTTAAAAATTATTATTTTTAAAATTAATTAAAATATCAGATTTTTAATTTTTTTTAAAAATATTTATTTATTTAATATATATATCACAATCTACAGCGTCAGAACAATAAAATAATAATAATAATAATAATTTAAAACACAATGCGTTATACATGTCGGCCAGTGGCGATGCCCCTTGGAGCGACGACTCTGGCCTTGGATTGCTCACTTCTTGACTTTGCATACCCACGAAAAGTTACAGCCACATCATCTTTGCTTGTGCCATTCTTTCCCTTCTCTACTTAACTACTTCTTCACTTCATTGCATACCCACAAAATATTATAAAACCTTTTTGCCCTTATATTCCAGCTATGGTCGATTGATCTAAATTTTTCGGTGCGAGAGCTCTCTCTCTCTCTCTCTCGCTCTCTCTTCCACCACTTCTTTTATCCATTTCAGATTCTCTTTCCTTCCCAGATCTCCAATCCCTGCTTGCAAAACCACGCCTTCCTGCTATAACTTGGGCCTTTAACCACCATTTCCCGTATTCTTCCTTCCTAGCTTTTTCACTCATCTTTGCGTCCATGCATACAAATGCTTCATTCTGTAATCTTCCACATATAATTGAGTAAGCGTACTCGTTCATGCCAGCAAAAAATTAGTAATTAATTATAATTTTTCTTTTGTCAAAAATGTATTTCTTTTATTGACTGACAAAAAAAAAAATAATATGAATTACAAATCCTAAAACACGAATGTGGTTGGATTGTCGGTCTAATCGGTAGCAGGGGGAACTGATCCCATGCATCTTCAGCATAGCGGTGCACATTTTCTTCTCAATTAAATAATAATAATAATAACAATAATTTATATTATATATAATACAGATATCCTGCCACTTTTTTATGATGAAGCCAATTTAGAAATAATTTTCAAGAAACCCCTCATTTACCTATTAAAAGTTTTTATTTTTTATCTAGTTTACAAGTGTGATGTAGATTATGAAGTTGACAAAAGATGACACGAGCAAATTAAATTTTATGGTGATGTAATTCATTGTATTGATCATAATAATACTTTGCATATTTCTATTGGATTGATTACAAGGGCTTGTGTCAAAAGACTTAAAAGAAATTTTAATTGCGCTGGTTCAACACATTTAGGTCAAACAAGGTATTAATGTAGGCTTAGATAAATAAAAAAGAAACTATAATTATTATCTAAGCCTAAGATAGTTAAAATTAGAAGAAATAAAATATCTCTTCAATGCTAATAGGGTTATTGTGTTTTTTTGTAAGTGTCTCTTCCATAATCATAGGATTATTGTAACTCTTTGTAACTGTCTCTTCAATTCTTATAAGATTATTGTGACTCTTCTTTAAATGTCTTTTTAATTTTTAAAGGGACACCCAAGATTTGTATAAATTGGCTTGCTCATCTTTTAGGAGATCATGAATTTAGTAAATTGAGTATTTCATATGAAAATTTTAGGTTTGAGAGAGACTTTCTTTTATGTTCTTCATTGAACTTTTCTAAACTTATCAAAGATTAATTAACCTTGTGACATTTAACACTTTGGATTCTTATTTATTTGTTATTCAAGGCTTCAAGTGGATCATCAAACCTGATTTTAGCTTTCTTGGGGTGAGCATACTTCCTTGAATGAGAGTTCTTAGGATCTAATTCCTAGAGAGTCCACATCAGTTGTTATCAGTCAGGTTATATCTTTCTTGTTTTGTAAATTTTATTTCATATTTATCTTATTTCATTTGTTTTATCAGCTATCTTTCATTTGTCATCCTCTTTCGCCCAGCTTGTTCTTTGTTCCTTCTCGTTCAATTTTTTTTCTTTTCATTACTCTTGCATTAAAAAATAAATCTAAGAAAAAAGTTGTTACTAAAAAAAAAAT
>JAJIYU010010337.1:0-16187 GCA_030144865.1 Tinospora cordifolia | reverse complement strand
AAAAGACATTAATTTATAATCAGAGTTACGAATAATTTTGTGGGCCCCATAGCCAAATTTTGATAAGATACCACTGTTTGACCTAATGGCTGACATCTAACAGGACTAAATATGATGGGTCACACACCCTACAATTAAAAATAGTAGATAGAGTTAATTTTTCTAACATCTTCATACTGTGAGGCACATTACCACTGATGACTATTTTTACATTCATTTACCAGAAGCAATGTCTTCAATAGTGACCTAAAAAAGAGTGAGTAAGGTGAGCTCAAGAACCTAGTAGATCTTACACAAAAATATCTCAAGCATTGTAATAGTCAAAATACAAACATGCAAGCACTTATAAAACATTAGGCATTTCAATGATTCAGTTGTTTGAGTTGAGGTTAAGACTGAAAGATTTTCTTCCTCGGCATTCGAACTTAGGTTTGGAGTATTCATTGTAACGCCTGAAGACCAGTTACACACTCAGAACGTTATCTCAGGATTGATGCCTCACTCAATCATCAAACCAGGGAGTTAAGTCTCACTTAGACTTTTCATCCCCTTTCAAATAGAGACCCGCCTATAGCTAAAAATACCCACGGTGATGCTAGACTACTGTCACAGTATCAGCATCACTGTGCCAATACGTGGTTAGTTATCTTTATCATCTTTGATTAATAATCACAAGTATATTCAATATAAATAAACAATGGATACAAATAAACAACTTAACATGCTAGTAACTGTATTAATCATTTTATTCATCACATAACATGCATAACATAGATTCTCAGTTGTAAATTACTTTCATACAAAACATGACATGCTATAAATTCTTAGCAACAGATAGACATTCATTTATAGGCATACACCCTAATATATAAAAATAATCAGATAGAATCATATTTCATATTTTGGCCAAAATAATACAAGAAAGTTTAAGTAGTAACTTCTACCTTAATAGTAGATTCTTTTAACTTCCTTGCATTGTTATTCCAACTTGTTTTGAGTCTTCAACTATCAGTCTTCAGGATCTACTTTTTGAAAATGTCATAAAATAATTGTTCATGAAGAGTACCTATGTACAGTACTGTATATATGAACAATACTATATTTATGAACAATACATATATGTACTAAATAGTAATAGTGAACAGTACCCCGATGAACATTACCTTATGAACAGTACCGTACTTGTGAACAGTAGGCTACGCATGTGTGAACAGTAATACGTACTGAATTGAATAATAGTCACAAGGACATCTCAAATCTTAAATAGAGACTTAGACAGAGTGATTATACTTGCTTTGATTTGTGAAGTCCTCTGGTTGCTCCAAAAAGGTGCCTAGAAGTAGACATTCACTACTGCTATGTAAAAACTAGGGTTTTTCCCTTCCTATTACTATGTTTGCTGTCTAAAACAGCCAAAGAATGAGAGAAGAAAAGAAAGTAAGCAAAGAACTTATTTCTTTCTTGCTGGAATGAAATTTTAGAATGATGAGGGGGTTTATGTAGATTTTTTTGGCACAAAATGATAGAAATGAATAGTGCACTATAGTGTACCACAAGTAATTTTGTCTCAGATGAACAGTGCTATAGTGCGCTATAGTACTATATTTTTTAACAATGCGTACTATGAACAATACCATCGAAATTTTTTTTTAACCCAAATTTTTTTCGGGTGTTACAGAGAATAATCATTAATAATTGTTATGTAATATCGTTTACCACTAATTTTTGTGGTAAGAAATTGGCCACAAATATCAATATGAATTAGAGCTAAAAGATCATATTCCTAGTTGCACCCTTATTTCTAGACTTGGTCATTTTTCTTTTAGCACCGTTAGAGCAAAAATTAAAGTCTTAAAAATCTACGGTATTCAAGACTCTCTTATCAACGTTTTTAGTCTTACTCTAGATGTTTATGCCATAACATTAAATAATTTATGTCAACAAGACTATGTTTCGTATTCATGTTAAGAGATAAAAAAGACTAACAGAACAAAGAATCAAGATGTAACATATAATGGTCATCTAGTAAGGAACCAGAACTAATATGTTAAGAATTATGAAATAATAAAAGATCACCATTACACAATTGAAATTCAAAGTTCAATTTATCAAGTTTGATAATAGAAATAAGAGCTCCATTAGTGTGTCATCTAAATTAAGAATAAAACCACTATTTAAGATTAGGCAGACCATGCCTATATCTTGAATTGCAGCTTCAAACCCATTACCCATTGTGAGCATCCTTTGGTTGCAACCTTTCAGCTCCTTATGAACACTTGCACAAAGTTGAAAATACGAACAGTAGCTCCTGAGTGAATTTATCTAGTGGGATAGTAGCTAAATTAAAATTTAATTGAAAACACTGGACAATGGATGCTACTTTTCTTTGCTAACTAGGCTTGATAACTGAAGCAATCTTTTTTAAGGTGGCCTTGTTTCTTTAAAAAAAAAATGTACTCGCTTCTTCTTATTCGACTTATGTATTCGATTGGATTTAGATGCAGTATTGGTCTTTGTGTCATTTTTAAAGGTTTTAAGTTTTTCTTATTCTTGTTATTGACAAATTTTTTGACCCACATAGTGTGCTTCTTCAAGCTTACTTTACTTTATTTGCTCTTTATCTTTACTACACATAGTAATTAATTTTGTGAGGGTCTACTACTCTTTCTACACATTATAAGTAAATCAAAAAACAAAAAAAATTAAATTCTGCAGTAAGAGAATTCATGATGAAGTGGATAAAAAATGAGTCATTAACTTTCATTTCTTGATTCTTTAATTGACTTAATTGTATCATAAGAGTGCTAGCTAGTGATTTGGTGAAAACTTTAAAGTGTTCCTTTAAGGCCTTAAGATAGTCCTTACCCAATGGAACATCACAAATGTCACCTTTAATGTACCTATAAATATTATTCTTTAAGTGCATTAAACTTAGAAGCTTGGATTTCTCTCATCGTTCTCATTCTCTTTTAACCTGTGGACTACTACTAATAGGTTAAGGTGGTTCAACCATCCTATAGGCTAATTCCAAGTTTTAGCCTGAGAAATTAGACCCAGTTAAAGTCTTCGCACATGGTAATGCATCAACTATATAAATAATGACAAGCAATAAGTGTCACATACAATAAATAATCAAGTCATATAAGTAAATAATTTTTATTGATGCAAAAAGTCAACTAAAATTTTCAAAATTAATTTACATGCCTTAAACATTTAATTTTGAAAGGGATCAACATCACATAAAATAATTTGTCTTTTGGGTCAAGATTATGTTTATGTTAGTCTCTCAATAGTGAAAATATTATTTACTAATTAGGGCTAATTAATAGTACAAGACATAATTATAAATTTACTCCTTTAGGAGAAAAATAATAACCGTTGCAAATATATCACTTACTTCAATCCATTTAAGTGGACAAAAACTCAATCATCTATCTTTGGGTATTGTATATTTATCTAAACACAAACATGATCTTTTCCTAATAAACTGTTGCAACTCAATTGTTATTAAAATTTTATTGATTAAGTCACTTTGATGAACATTAATCAATGTAATTTCAATAATATTAGTGCCTTGGATTATGATGATTCAATTCTCCCGCATGAATCATAATTAATTATACATATATCATATATCAACATTAACAATAGATTAAGAAGATGATGCATGAGCATAAATATTGTAATCATAGTTAAATAATCAGTAAGCAGTGCCCATAAACTATTATCATATATAATTAAGATCAAAATATTCAACGTGTACCCTCATTCAATATTAGTTTTACACATATTGCACTGTATGTATTAATTTTCCAGCATAGGTCTTAATAATACACGCAAAATAAGAAAAGTTTTGCACCAATCACAAGGTTTGCTATAAAACAATATATTCATGGTGGCTCTTATACCACTTGATGAAAAATTTTGGGAAAATCACATTTTTATACAAACAAATAAAAATAATTACATAAAAACCACTATTCTCATTCTTATACATATATCAGAAACTTAATATCAAAAATACTAAAAACTATTAATTAACAAGTATTAATATAACATTAGTATACAACCAGTATAACATTGTTATAACATTTAGTTTATAAACAATAGTATAACATTTAGTTTATAAACAATGGTATAACATTGATATACTGTTAGTATAACATTAGTATGCAGTGTTGTAAAAATTATTAATTAATAATTATTAGTATACCAAAAGTTGCTATACAATTAGTATAACTTTAATATATTGTCGGTACACACTGATATAACATTTATCTTATAAATAATGGTATACAAATGGTATAAGATTGATATACTTTTAATATATTAATATTCTAATATATTATCAGGTTACAATAACATTAATATACCAATTTTTGTTATACAGTTGTATAACATTTGGTATACACATATCATCATGAAACTTTTTTCATTGTAACATTTGATATACCAATTTTATTCTCTATATACAGAATTCTATTGTAAATTTATTTCAATTATAACCTTTGTATAACATTAGTATGCAATATTCTTCTCAGCTCTCATCCTAGGGTTTGGCAAGTGATCGTATTTTGGGTTGTGCGAACAACAACCGCAATAGGAGCAAAGAAGAAGCAGCATATTTGAATCACCAACATCAAACATAGAAGAAGAAGCAACAAAATGTGGCAGTGAAGTAGGAGATGGCGAGCAACATTGGCTAACTTCAACGAAGCAAAACAGTTTGGTATACACTTCAACTTGGTGGAGGAACAACGGTGGTGCTGCCTGAATAGTAGTGGTAGCAAATTCCATATGCTCACTATACCCACCCCAATTGTCCAAGCCTGACGCTTTTCTCTCCACTAAACCCTACCACACATACAACATCACACCTTCAACTCTAGCACTTTTTAGCACCATCAAGCTCGCATTCATCATTCCCAGCACCAGCACTGTTAACACCGTTCCCACTTGTTAGACTATCCAACAACATAATCAACGACAATATTGCATTGCCATCTCCGACTCAAGAGGCCTTTTTCTGATTGCTCTACCACCAAAGCCTGGCATGCCATGGATAGGTCTGGCCGGATCAATCGCAGAACCGGCGATAGATATGGACTTAGCGCCAGAGACATTGTGACGATCGCCAACTTGCTTACCTATTCGGCACAACAGGTCCGATTGCGGTGTAGTCTTCCAAATTGCCGCCGCGCTCACCACCACGGATGGTGGGAGAAAATGGCGGATGCTATAAGCAAAACCAGACAATCTTGACAAGGATAACCGTGGTGTTCTGGAGATGCTCAATGTGAATCGATTTAGGAGGTCAAAATGGTGAGTTGCAGAAGGAACCTGATGAGAGTGATCCATCTTGTCCTAAAAAGCCAACGTCCTAGGAGAAGGATTGTGGTGTACAGTCCATTGTTCACTCGCCACTGTGATTGGGATGCATATGGCTTCTACTTCCTTGAGTTTCTCCTCATACATGGAGATGAATAAAAGAGGAAAAGCAGGTGAGAAAAAAGATAGAACAAAGATTGAGAGTAAGTTTGGGGTTTTATAGATGAAGATGAGATTATTGGCTTTGGAAAAAGAGGCTTTGTTGCAGAGATCGGTGATGGAGAAACAGAGGAAGTTGGAAAAATAAAATGAACAAATGGCTATGTTGTTGTTGGTTCTCTCAGTAAAAAAAAGACAAAAAAGAAGCTCTATAAAAAAGGAAAACGAAGAAGAAATGGAGATACCCTAATAAACTTAATATCCGGTATATTTGATAATAGTTTAAATTTTATGTTATAATCAAAATTTTATAAAAAAAAAAGGAAGATATTACTGTGATTAAGTTTTTTTATTTGACATTTTCTTTAATTTCCTCAAAAAAATTGTACTCAATATTATCATGAATTATAATATAAATAAATATTAAATTATATGGTTATCATTTTCAAAAACTTGCAAAAGTCTATCTGATTTTTATAAAAGTGAAAGTTTGAGACCCAACCATTTTGTTTATAAAAAGGTATTGAGTCGTTTTACCAAAAATTTTTATATTAGATAGTGATAATTAATATTTTTTAAAATTAAATAAAACTATAGTATATAACACAATTTACGATAGTAATTAAATTTCAGTAATTATTTATCACAGTTTTTGCTGAAGTTTCTTGTCGTGACTTTAACTTTTTAATATTTGTTTTATGAACTAAAGCTTATAAAAGTCTTAATTTTTCACATTACCAAAACATCCGTAAAGTTCTGTGTTATTTTAAATTATCTGGTATGAAAAATATCTGAATCATAGAAGAGTTTCCTCTAATTAAACAACACAATCATGAATAGAAAAGGCAACTTGACCAGATGGCCGGGCATCTTCAATGCGCCCGGACAATGAACGGTACCAGCTCATTGTTCGGGCGCCAGCTAATTATAAAAAATTAAATAAAATAAAAATAGATGTTGAGCGCTTGTTCTAAATCAAGTGCTCAACATCTATTTTCTGAGGTGACACTTCATTGAGCGCCACCTCAGCAGTCATTATACTCCATTGGGGTTGTCCTTCTGATATCTACAAACTAAACTTAAATTTAAATTTGAAAAATAAATCAATCATTAGCTCATAATTACCAATTATTCAAGAAAATCATCTATACGAGGTTGCTTGAAAAGAGGGCCTTTTTGAAAATTGAGATGGCCCACCCCAATATTTCCAAAAGGAATAACTTTTCCAAAAGCAAAATGAAAACAAAAAAAATCACTACTATTTACATTAAATAGTAGTGATATATAAGTGCACTATTGCACTTAGGAGTACATAGTAGTAATGAAAAAATATAGTACATAGTAGGAGTACATAGGAGCACATAGGATTAAACTATAAGTATATTAAATAGTAGTAATGAAAAAAAAGTATTTACATTAGGAGTTATATAAGTATACTTATTGCACTAAGGTATGATACTTTCAAGATTAACAATCTCTTCATTATCTTCTCTTGATTAAAAAAAATTATTTATATCAAAAGATCGTATGGTGACTAGGGTACTTAATGAGTGTGTTTCATTCATGTAATTTCTTTTCAGAACTTTTTTAATATAACTTGATTAATGAACGAGAATTTCATCTTCCAGATGTTTGAATATCTTTTTAGATGTTGCAACTAAAAAAAAAGAAAAAGAAAAACACAGTTCAAAAAGTGAATAGCAAAGGATAAATACTCAAAAACTCAATAGAACTATATGAAAAAAATACACAACTTCTACAGTAGTATTTGCCTCCTTTTTAGCACACTTACATAAATTAGATTAGAGAATGAATGATAAAAGTTTTTTATTTCATTTTTGCTCAACTCATTTTTCTTCTCCTTATTTGAACAACGTCATCTTTCTTAGGGAGAATCATGGATTATTAAGATTAAAAAATGATGGTTTATATAGAAAAACCTTTCCAAAACCCTAAATCGTACCACTAACGATGAAGATTAATAGTTACAAAGCTACTACACTTTTAGATCAATGGTTTGGATTGAAAATACATGTTTTAAATCAAAATTATTGCTCATGGCAATTTCAAATTTTTTGTAAAATCCAACAGGAATGTGTTTTAATTTTCTAGAATGTATTTTAGCAGACCCAAAAACATTTTTTACACATTTCAACAATTTTTAGATGTTGAAACTAAGTTTTTACAAATCTGCCAAGTTAAATTGTATTTAGATGCTTTTGAGCACTTTAAAACTGAAATTTCCATCTTCTCATAGTTGAAACATGTTTTTTGCTTGCCAAGAACAAGTATCCAAAATAATAATAATAATAATAATAATAATAATAATAATGATGATGATAATGATGATGATGATGATGTTTTTAGCTTCTTACCTATGCTTTTAAGTTCATAGGAGCATTACATGAGAGAGATATAAAAAATGAATACATAATGCTAATTAATTAATAAAATTGCGCAATCAAAAATTTGTGTAATCATCATTTGCATGAAACAAAAGATGATTAAACATTAAACCAAGAGATTCATTAATTTAAAAGAAATGCAATATGATCATTTTAAAAAAAAATATTAATAAAACATTTTATGATAATAGTAAAAAGAAAAACATTCAAACAATTATTAATTTGAGAGATTAAAAAAGTAAGTAGGGAAATCCTCAACTAAAACCAGTTATATATATATAAATGGCTAATTAAACCTAGAAGAAATGTACAACACCCTTGAGGACCTCAAGCAATAACAATAAACCATTTTGTTTCAATTAGGCCCACACATTGCTTCCACCATAGCTATTAAGCATGAAGAACATAGCTTCTATGCCAATAGCATCTGAAGAGTTCTTCATTCCTGGATGATTGAATGATCCATTGCAGTCACATGAGATATAAGTAAGAGTTAGACCAGAACCCATTAAATTCTAAAACCAGCCCTTTATTAATTGAATCAAATATTGATCAAAGTGATAACTGTTATATTGTAACATGTTGTGTCATATATATTTATTGTATCATAATTACAAATTTACATACTACCCATTTAAATAACATGCAATAAACAGAATCGTGCAACAAAATATTTAAAGTCAAATTGTATTGAGTTTTAAAATAGCAAACTCAAAGGATTTGGGTTCCGTTGTGCATTAAATACTTAAAAATTTAAACGAAACTGGTCCAACCCGATTTCACTTTTTCTTCTTCTTCTTCTTCTTTTATTATAAATATTTTAAAAACAAATGGACTAAGTTTTTGAGACATTTTTGCTCTATACATATAATTATTTATTTGATATCAAATCTTCTTTTTATAAAATACAATCTATTATTTTTAGAAACTAATAATAATTATTTTTATCTTTACAAAACTATCGATTTTATATTAGAAGAATTTCAACTTAAACGATGGCATTATTAACTAAATTTATATACATCAAAGTTGTTGGAATATTTCAAAATATAATTATTTTTATATGTCCTATGGGTCAACTACAAATCATAATTAAAAATAAATATAAAAAAGTTTTAATTTGATAATTCTTTTATAATAAAAGCATTGAAATATAATAAAAAAATATTGAATAAGAGTTAACTCAATAAACCGATCGAACTTAAACCAAACCCAAATTGTTTGATTTGGGTTGTATTGTGTTTTGGGATAAATTAGTTTCAGTTGGGTTCAAATTTTTTCAACTCAAATTGTTTATGTTGAGTTGCAGGTTTGCTAGTAACCCAATCCACAAACACTCTATTAAAGGATAAAATAAATTGTATAAAATTATAGTTTGAATATATGATATAAAATATTAAAAACTTGAGAATATAAGCATTAAAATAAAATTATGAAATTGTGTTAAATGGGTGAATTTGTATTACTTTATTTAATTATGTAGTGTCTTATTTATATTATTATGTCATAATTATAAACCCAAATTTTCATTAACTTCATGCTTGTTTTGAGTTAAAATTATTATATTGTGACCTTTATTATCACTGTTGAATGTGTCTCTCTTAATATATATTAAGGAAAGAAGGTATTCTCATTGAGGGCCCGTTTGGTATACAGGATGGAATAGAATAGAATGAGATAGGATGAGATATAAAAATTTTAAAAAAATATTATTTTTAAAAAATGAAAGTAAAAAAAAAAATTTTTTTTTAGGATGAGATAACTCAATCTCACCTAAAATGGTAGGTTTGAGTTATCCCACCAACATGGGATTAAAAAGTGGGCTCGGACAAAAAATTGTCCTATCCTATGTAGTTTCAAACACCGGATTAGAACAATTTTTTGTCCTATCCTATTCTAATCCCATAAAACAAACAGGGCCTGAAGGCATTAATATTAAAGAATGACAATTTGTTATGGCGTCTTGGAGCTAAATATTAACTTTGCATCATTGAATATCATTTTGTTTAATAGTTGTAATCGTAGTCAATAATCAGTCCCTTAAAATATCATGTACATAAGTTCTCTACACGCCTTTCTGAAAATTATATATATAACACAAAACTAAGTACTATAAAATGTAATCTAGAATTTTTTTTTAATACCCATTAATTAAGAATATAAATTTATATCTCCACACGTGTTAGCACCTCCATACATGTGGAGGGCGTGACAAGTTTTAGATGCTACAACTAAAAGTCTTTTTATTTTTTTATTTTTATTTCTTTCCACCACATATATTTCTACAAACCATCGCCTTATCTGTTCTCAGAAAATTCACAATCCTTAATACATACATTAATATAAATACAGTAGCTAAACCTGCTTTTACAACCATGAGAAAACACAGAGACCAGATTCCAACCTAATCAACTGTAGGAATAATCACCAGCTAATTAAACATACAACGGAGAGATATTTGCAATAATTAAAATTGAATGTTTGATCAAGATTAGTAGATTACTGATTTTCGGATCCAAGGATTCCATTTACGACGGAAGAAGCAACTACGACGCCCAGGAACTCCGCTCCGGCGACGACTCCGGCCTGCGCTAGTCCTCCGAAACTAAGTGCCGCCTCAATCTCTCCCTCCGCCATTACGATCTCTCTCTCAGCCGCTTCAATCCCTTTCTCCGCCTTTTCAAGTCCTTTCTCCGCTGTCTCAATACCTTCCTTCAGAACCGCCTCCGCTTCTTGTTCTACCTTCTCCAGTTTCTTCCTGATTCCAAACAATGGAATATCCTGAGCTCTGGCTTTTCGCACATCTCCTGCCGTTAGCACCGTCGCAGCCGTCAGCAGAAACATCGACCGTCTCCGGCCGACGAGCGTCTCGCACGAACTTCGCGACGGTGTTTCCCGGTGGTAATTGCGGCGCGCGGCGTGCACACGCCTGAGAGACGAGAACTGAAGAAGCGCTGAGCCTGTGGTAGCCATGGCCTCTTGAGAGTTAATTGGAGATGCTGATCTCAGTCTCGCAAGACATATTTCTATACAAAAATATTGAATTACTAAACCATCCCCCAACAAATCGTCTATTACCAATACTACCCCCATACGGTGCAGGGCCAGGTCCGGCCCGGCCCAGCCCGGGCCGACCCAATGGGGCACTAATCCCGCCTAATCATAAGAATACCAGAAATTTGGTCCGATCTGTTGTCGCGTACTCTCTTCCATTTCTAAATTTCTAGTGTTTCCGCCAGAAAAGGGGTTTTGAAGTGCAGTGGCGCTGGAGAGGCTCCGCCGGAGATTGTGGTGATGTCTGCCTCCGAAGAGACGCCGACCATGAAGTCGGCAGCTGATGAGGTTACTACTGGAGAGGAGGTATCGGAAATGGGAGAGAAAAAGGAGAAGGAAACCCTAGCTTCGACCGAAGCTCAGATGATATCGGGGAATCAGGGAGGAGGGGAGGAGTCTTCAGGGGTGATGGGACAAGCTTCTTCTGCTCCGGCTGAGGAAGAAGCTATGAAGCCGTTGGATTATGCATTGGAGTTGATGGAGAAAGGATCAATTGCCCTGAAGGCCTGTGATTACTCCGAGGCAGCGGAGTGCTTCAGTCGTGCTGTTGAGATCAGGTTAGGGATTATGGTTTGTACCTTTAGGTGTTTTAAATGTGTATGTTCTTGATCTCTTGCATTTCTTCTTTTACTGTGTCCTGCTAGTGCTTTATAATTCAGTAATTTCTCTTCTTCATTTTCGTGTAAATGAATGCTTCAGTCATTTCAAAAATGGGCTCCTTTTGTGTTGTGATTCATTCTTGATTCGTATGGCTTCAAACGAAACATTATAAATCAACATGCTATATATAGTATTATTTTGTTCATGGATCCAAAGCAACTTGGAAAAAATTGATGCACATCCTCTACAGATTTAACAGACCTTGTCTGAATCCACATGGACATTTTTCTTAAAGGGCTTTAGTTCTTTGTATCTATTAACTTGCCCTTATTTTTTTTCTTTGTGGCTGTTTTATTGTTGCCGTCTTAATATTTTTCATTTCTTTATCTGTGGGGTTGCCTACTCTTATATGTTGTGATTGTTTTATAACAGTATTCAAACAAACAGGTATTACTCGGGAACAATAAATACTGTAAGAGTAAAAATTGCAGCCATGACTTCTATTGCATTCAAATCTTGGTTTCCACTTTGTACTATAATTTACTCAAGAATATCCAGCTTGGAAAGCGGATGAAGAAACTTTGAAGTACATTGTTAATGTGAACATGCTACCAATTTGTGACACAGATCATAAAATAGGCTCTGTTGAGCAAGGAATAAAAAAAAAGTGACGTTTTTGCAATTTGAGGGGGCTATTGCGCTACGTTTGTGTACTGAAACATCATCTTTGTCTTACAATAACTGAATAGGTGTGTGCTTTTATGGTGTTAGCTGGCTCTGAAAAGATTTATTTAATAATTTAATTATTTATTTTTAAGAATAAGTTAAAGCAGGCACATGGTCTAAAGTGTTAACATTTTCTATGATATTAAAATGGATTTCCTTTTTTCTTTATTTTTTCCTTATCCATTTTAATCAGTATTTCAATTTTTCCGATTTCTGATTATTCTAGGGTCGCACATTATGGTGAGATTGCTCCTGAATGTTCAAGTGCATACTATAAATATGGATGTGCTTTACTATATAAAGCACAAGAAGAAGCTGATCCACTGGGTTCTGTTCCAAAGAAAGAAGACGATTCCTTAATGAATTCTGAAAAGGATGGTTCTGCAAGCAAAGGGGAGTGTTCCTCAACTTCTGTTGTTGTAGATGAAAAGCAAGAGGTGGATTCAGCTCACAATGAGGAAGAAACAACTGAAGGTTGGTTTTGTGGATAATTTTTGTGAAATTTTATGGCTTTATTCCTCTTTTTGATTGCTTTTGTAGTGTATGTGATAATCTTTCTATGCACAAAACTCAATGATTTATGCATTGGATGATACTTATTTTTTTCCTTTGATATTAACAATCTTCACAATGATTATGATGTTAAAAGTTAAAGCCTACAGCACACATAATTGCACACTTTTAACTCAACAAAAATGAAAATAAACACTTGGGATATTTTTACAACATCAATAATGTTGAATGCACATTGTGCGTGTTGCTGATAAAATCCTCTCCAATCTGGAGTTGAGGCTGCACACATTGTCCTTCCCTTGACACTACAAGAACAGTAGCCTCTGCATTGGTTATGCTCTTTTCATATTGTGTTTATAATGAATTCTTAAATAGTTACATTCTATCATTCAAGGTCTTGACATATGCAGTGATAGTAAGAATTGTATAATATTGTTGATACTTCACCGATAGATATGACTTCCTACAACATATGACTAGGGAAATAAAGTGGCATGTTATAGATGTGAAGTACGGAAAGGTCATTTCAATGCAAAGACCTGCTCCCATGAGTAGCTAGATGATGAATTAAAACCAATCCTTGTTCATGTATTGGCCTTTTAGTATGAAATGGGCCACCTTTAAATAGTTACTTTCCGTTGGCCCAAAATGTGATATCTGACATAGACTATGAAACCTCAAATTAATCCTTGTTCATACATTGGCTTCTTTAGTATGATTAATCACTTTTGAATAGGTTCTCGGCCCGAAATATGAATAGTTTGGCATACACCAAGAAACCCTTTAAAAGGGTTTGAAGAAATAAAGTTTTTCTTTTCCTTTCCTTTCCATTCATTCACTAACAAGCTTTACTAAATTGATGAACTCAACCCTTTTATTCTTTGACCATCTAAATCTTATTTTTAATCACTTATAGACATCAGTTCAGATAACTGTCCCAAAAAAATAAAAATAAAAATTCAAGAGACAAGCGAATGCCTAAAGTGCCCAACTTAATCGATAAAAATTAGGAGGATCAATCCTCATTTTTCTACCTTGGTAAATTGATTCCATGCCTGTTAAATTGCTTTTGAACCATGTGCGCATTTTTGTAAGTAATAATTCAATCCTTTTGATACTTTCTGTTTCCTTGGAATGAAAAGGTGCCACTGAGAAAGATCAAGTAGAAGTAGAACAAGACGATAGTGAAGAAAGCGAAGCTGAGGATCTGGCTGAACCTGATGAGGATGAGTCTGATCTGGACCTTGCATGGAAAATGCTGGATCTTGCACGGGCAATTGTTGAAAAGAACCCAAATGACACAATGGAGAAAGTGGATATCTTATCAGCCTTGGGGGAAGTTGCCTTGGAAAGAGGTTAAAATTTCATTTGGAAATGAAGAAATAGTATAAAAAAGTTGAAAATATTCTTAATTTATCTTTTAATCCTGCAGAGGATATTGAGACTTCATTGAATGACTACATGAGTGCACTTTCTATTCTGGAACGGTTGGTGGAAAAAGATAGCAGGCATATAGCTGAACTGTATCCTCCTGACATTTCTATTACTGTCTAATCCTAATAGTGTGTTTTTGTCTTTATGTTACAATTCATTTCCAGGACTGAGTGGAGTAGCAATTTGAGTGCTTTATTGGAATATTGTTATTTGTTTCAAGTTTTTATGCACTAGCAATTTGTCCTTCCTTCGTTGTATGTTTGTCAATGCCCTTAATTAGGATTTCAGAAATTTTAGGATTTGTTTAGTGTTAGAAGTTGGGTCAAGGGCTGAAGAGGCCATTCCATTCTGTGAGAAAGCTATATCAATTTGCAAGGCTAGGCTGCAGCGACTGACCGAAGAAGTGAAAGAAGCCAAAATGCCAACAGACACTGCTGCTTCTGACATAAATCAGAACGCTGACCAGGCCGTTAGTCCATATCATTCAGATTCTTCTACCAAGGAAGCTGAGATAACAACCCTCAGAGAGCTGTCTAGTGAGCTGGAGAAGAAGGTATATTTGGTCTATGTGACCTCTTCCCATTATGATTAGTTTTCTTTAGCTAAAACACAAGAAAGCTCACTAGTTTCTTTGGTTCCAGCTTGAAGATCTAAAACAGTTGGTTTTACATCCAACCTCTTTATTGTCAGAAGTACTCAGTATGATTTCTGCCAAGGCAGCTAAGGCTACAGGCGATGGGAAGAATGCGTCTACTTCTGCATTGAGTTCCTCAAGGATGGGTACTCAGAACTCTGGTGGAGATTTTGATTCCCCTACTGTTTCTACTGCTCATACAAGCAGCAATGGTGGTGTTACTCATCTTGGAGTGGTAGGGAGAGGTGTTAAGCGCGTTTTAATGAATTCAAATACTGAGGAGTCTAGCTCAACGAAGAAGCTTTTGAAGTCCTCGGAGGAAAAAGGTGAGAGCAGTGTCCCTTGAGGAGTTGGTTTTGGAATCCTCCTACTCTGGTATATAAAAACGGGCTTCAAAGCTGACACCATTATGGAATGTCATGAACACGCATTTTCTCTATCCTTTGCTTTAATTGGCCTTTACTGCTGCAAAATGTTTTCTAGTGCACAGAGCATGAACTATGATTTTCTTTCTTATTTTAATTTGAATATTTGTTCTCTTGGTGATATATGCTAAGTTTTTACTTGGGTTTCAATGGTGTATGCATTGGTAGAATGCATTCCCGATCTTATATTAAATCCATACTTCTTGAGCAATAGCAGATTCAAGATTGACTTTCTGATCCTTCTATTTTATTTTTGAAGATTTAAGATATTTTCTTTTCAAAGAAACAAAGAACTTTACTGATAAGGAAACACAATAAATTACAAGACCGAAAAGAAGATCAACTCGACCACTCGGGCCAACGTCCAACTCCAATGTCAATTGCACAATGTCTTCCCACCTCTGCATCCACTTCAAAATGGAGTACTCATAAGAATAAGGAACTACTATTAATTCAAAAAGAGGCTATCCACAAAGATTCCTCCCAAAATTTAAATTGGAGGGTAGCTCTTTTTCCTCAAAAATCCTAACATTTTGCTTCTTCTATATGCACCAAAATACTGCCACACAAATTACCACTCAATAGGCTCGCATTTTATTGCGGAACTCCTTTCGAAAGGGACAAATACTGAAAGGAATATCCTATTCACTCAACTCAGGAGAGATGTTAAAGAGACTCCTCCATTTGACCCAAACATAACTAGAAAAAGGACACCTTAGGAAAAGATGATCTATTGATTCACCATTCTTCTTGCAAAGTTGACAATATGAAGGAGAGAGACAATGCCCTAGAAAGCGCTTTTGAATCATATCTCCCGTAGTAACTTCTTTGAGGGTCACCTCCTATGCGAAAAATTTGATTTTGAAAAGAACTAGGGTCTTCCATATCTCTAAACACAAGTGAGATGAA
>JAJIYU010010336.1:0-16208 GCA_030144865.1 Tinospora cordifolia | reverse complement strand
GAAACAATGTAAAGTTGAAGAATTGAAGAAGGCATTCAATGAAAAAGATTTATTTAATGGTGGGTTGTATTTATCCTTCCACGTTTCATAACTCTCTATTTAACCTTACTCTACAAATTAAGGGAGGTAATTAAGGATATTAATTACCTTAAACACATAATTAATTAATTAAAGGCCCTGAGCTGGCGTCTACATTGCAACCATTTAAATTATACGCAGAGCAGTGAGATCAAGTAATCATATTCCATCTATTTATATATATATATATATGTGGCTTTTACTTTTAGGGCTACAATCCACCACTCTTTTTGTTTCCAATTCCTCATCAAATAATAAGTTTGTGTTTGTGATTGCCTATGACCACCCAATCCAATATGCACGCCATTGTTCTAACCACTGACCGCTGAAGAAAAAAATAAATAATAAAAAATAAAGACTAATTAATAATTATTTAGAAAAAAAAATCGAGTGCAGAAAAGATTACTTAATACATTTTCAATACTAAAGTACTCTCTCTTTTTTGTTTTTCCTGTGTATTTCTTTTTGTAATTTTAAAGCTCTTACGAATTTTTTTGAGTTGGAGGGATTATTATATAAATATAAATATATATTGTTATTATCATCTTTATTGTTAATTTGGGTGTATTTATCTGTATATAGTTATTAGTAATTAAGTAGTATAAGGCAGTGAAGGGTAATTTAAAAAAGGGTGTTTCAAATTGGTCCTCTATTTCCCAAATGCTTAAAATTGCATTCATTAATAAATTGTTTTAATTCTCATCTCAACTACTCGTAACTCACCAGGTCAAACCATCTGATCTCATTCCCTTTCAAAGCCCACCAATGAGTTAATTTCCATGCCACTGCACTCACATCTCTTTGCCTATCCTTTCAGCTTTATATATATATATATATATATATATATCGTAAAAGAAAAATAAAAGTCCAGAGAGACCAACCTTAATTATAATTATGACATCACTCGACGCATAGATTCATTAAAAACTGTTGGAAATTAAACAATTATTCCCTGGGCTCTTAATTACACAAATTGAATATATATTACACGTACGTACGCGTCAACTAAATATTAAGGGAGAGCAGCAGCCAGCAATAGCTGCAGAGGTGGAACGCGAGAGAAGTCAATATGTGAGGACGATTTAGTCAACCAACCCAACATTGTTGTAAGACGTAAGAGGTTTCACAATTCACATCCTGTGGTGTGATGAGACAGTTTTCTCGTGAATTAAAACAGCAATAGTAATGCAGCTGACTGCGTCTACCGCCCCGCGTTTCACCACCTTTTTTTTTTTTTTTTTTTTCTCTCTCTACCTCTCTCTTTCTTTTTGGCATAGGAAAAGAGCTATGTGAACAGATGGGTGGGTAATCAACAACCAAATAATCATAAAAATAATCTTCAAATTCCAAAGAGGAACAGATATAATAAAGGTTTATTAAAAGAATATGCATCAGGAGCGCGTGTATACGAATATATAGTTTCCCAACAAAATAATTCAAAAGCTATACAAATGTAAAGGTAATCAAATTTCACGTTAATTAATTAATTAGTGACTGAAGAAAATTTAGAAGAAACGAAAGGGATAACTTCAAGTGCACTGGGTCGGATCCATCCCTGACGATTGTGATACACACTAACTGCCTCACACCTTAAATATTGAGTCCTACACACCCACACATACACACATGGACAAGAAAAATAAAGAGAACCAAAAAAAAAAAAAAAAAAAAAAAGTAAAGGAGGGAGAGATGAGGAAGAGGCCGGGGGCATAGAGAATATATAAATCCCAAATTATATAACCGAGAAGAAGGAGCAAGCAGCATTCCTCCCCTGCTGAATGCTCCAACTGTACACCATTTCTTATAGCTAGTACTGTCGGATTCAGCCGAAGAATTTGGGATCGTATCCGTTACTGGAGGTGGCGAGGATGTAGTAAGCCACAATGTGGCCGATAGAACCCCAGGCCAGCACGTCCACGATGTTGAACCCAACTGGGTCGTTCGATTTCAACAAGCTAACGTACTCTTTCGCTCTGGTGTCGCCCGCCTCGAAATGGGTCTGTCCGTTCTGTTCCGGGAGCCCTTGTTTCGCCACATTCTCACGCTGGAAGTTGAAGAATACGAACCTTCCGAGGAAGAGAGACAGCCCAGTGCTCAAGCTAATTACCAGAGATGGGTTCAACTCGGCTCTAATTCCTGATTTCGAGACGGGTTTAATTGATTTCACGCCGTTTCTCTTATTTAGCACCAGGGACTGAGAGTAGGCGGAATCGGTGAGCTTGAGCGGTCGAAGCCCCTGAAAACAACGGTGAGAAGGGGGCACTTGACACTGTTTCTGGGTACTGGTCGTAAAGGCTGCTGTCGAGACCAAGGTGGTGGAGGCCATGGCCGCTCTCGCTGATGATATATGTACAAAACTCAGAATGAGAAGGAGAGAATGGAGGAGAAGAAGAAGATCAGATAAGAGCGGAAGATGCGTGTGTTCTTCTCGCAGATTTTAATGGGAAGAGGAGCGAGTTGATATGAGGACGAGAATGGAAGGAAAAAGATTGCGGCAATTGAGTTGGGAGGTTTTGATTGGCCTTCTATGGGATAAGATATGTGATGACACCGCAAATAACTTGAGTATTGGGTATATAATTTATATTGAATGGAGTGTGCAACAGAGGATCCGTGGCGCAATGGTAGCGCGTCTGACTCCAGATCAGAAGGTTGCGTGTTCGATTCACGTCGGGTTCAAAGCCCATCCTTTGGATTCATTTTAGTCTTCCCTTTTTTCAACAAGTGGTACATTATTTTACTTTTGTGCAGTCTTGTTTTTTCATTTCTACCACCAAGTACTACTGCATTGCATATCATTTCAAAACAAAATCAACCATCATTGACCAACTGATTGCTGCCAAAAGCTAGAATATAACAACTGCTATAACTCAACATAAAAACGGCACCTTTGCCCTTCATCAGCTAGAGATGTTTCAGGTTAACCAAAGAGGATTTGATTCACTTGACATCATTAAGACATTAAAAGGTCCCAGTTTATCCACCACAGCAACATATTATTCGGAGAAAAGAGAAAAATCAAATCCTAAAAGTACACAACAAGGCTACCTAGTCATCCTAGAGGATGGTGATAAGCTAGGCCGCTTCGAGTCGCTCTCCGACACCCACTACTGCATTTCTAGCTTTTCTTTATACATCCCACACCTTTTTAATACACCTCATATTACATCCTATCACAATGGTGACGCTACAGTATCACTGAGAATAAAAGAATAACAACACCGAGCTTCCGCTTAACAACATGTCATCCGGTGGGTCTCATATGCACCACATCTTCGAACCACATCCTTACCCAAGGAGACGTAAATTCGGATTGCAATTTTTTTTTTTTTACGTCATATTAGAGAGTCAAGGTAGGAATGGTTCCGGCATCGACTGTACTGAAGTAGGCTACCGTATGTCCGATCCCATACTCCAATGAAAAGAGACTCTGTATCAGGGCTAAAAGACACCCCAGATATCTCCCCAAAGAAATCTATTTCTTGCTCCTTCTCAAAGCCATTTTTGGCATCATAAACATGCACAAAGTCAGCAGGCTCTGCCATTGCCATGAACTGTCCATCTGTCGTAAAGCGAATTGATCTTACCGCCCCAAGATTTCCCTTGAGGACACTTAATGATCTTGATAGGTTCCGCACATCCCACACCCGGCAGGTCTTGTCCTGGTTTCCAGTTGCAAATATACGACCATCTGGGTGCCACGCTGATGCAAATGAGAAATCCAAGTGCCCGCAAAGGGACACAATTGTCTGTAAATATTAAGCTCCATTATTCAGATTCTTAAAACTTCTTCAGAGTATATAACAAAAAATTACTTTAGAACCACTTCATGAGAATCAAGTAAAAATACTGTGCAATCATGTAATCACCTTTCCAGTGTTAGAATCCACCAGCAAGCCGACAGGATTGTCCCCAACAACCACAAGAAGCTTTCCATCAGGACTCAAAGAAGTATGCTGCATTTTAATCCCAAAAAAATAAAAATAAAAACCTTGCTAATGTGCTTGTAAATATCCAGCCTTGGAAGAGCAACAACCAAGGAATCACAAACATATTTATGTACCATCAACAAGTTAAGAAAACTTCTACCTATCCAACAGAAATAAAATAAAATAAAACCAAAAAACATAACCTACTCCGCTTCAACCTGTGCACACTATGGCCCTGTCAGAGCAATTAACAAATTCCAAGATAGGAATTTCAGCAGACGTGCATCAACTGCACCATAAATAAAGATTGGGAGATTAGTCTCAACTTTCAATTGGCAAATTTAATAGGAACCTCTGCCACATGATTAAGTAGTGCATTGTTGCATCTTTCTTGTCATGATCCATCAGTAGGGGACTCAACGTGAGCAGCAGGATCTCAACGTGAGCAGTCCTTAAAAGGTTGTTAAGATCCAGTAAAAACAAGCAACATCACACTCAACACGTTAGCCAATAAATTAACATTCTGGGTTCTCATTTTTTTTTTCTTTGTATTAGTCAACAGGAGTTGACAAATAATACCCCGAGCAGGCACGCCGGACATATTTTTTCACATATTATCGACTACATGAGTATCAAAGTTAATAACTTAACTATACACTTAGGGTGTGCTTGATAGCCAAAAAATTTTCATTCAAAAAAATACTATTTTATGAAAAAAAAAAAAACTTTCTGGATAGAATTTTCTCGTGAGAAAGTTTTATAAGTGGTTATATTCTAAATTAATGTACAAAATTTAACAAAAGTTAATAATAGGTAGCTATATTTTAAATTAATGAACAAAAGATTTTCTAATGAAAAAATTTTAATTTCTCACAAACTAAGCTGAGAAAATTTGTGAAGTCGAGAAAAAAATGTTTTTCTCACTAAGTTTACTAACCAAACATGAGAAAATAAAATTTTCTCAATAAAATAATTTTTTTTTGAAAAATTCAAACTTTCTCACCAACCATACTATTTACAATAATTGTTGCTTGCACATTAAAATTATATCGTGATGTGTTCCACAATGAAGTCTTTTTTTAAATTAAGGAACTTCGAAAAAAATCTTTTCAAAGTTTACAAATTAATAGAGCACTAATTTACTTCATGATCACATGAATCACAACTTCCAAGATGTGAAGTTTATTGGGAGGTCGGTAGAATTGTAAATAATTCAAAAGTTCAACAATTTTCCCTCTTCAATTAGTCTCCCCTTATCTGCTCCCTTTCTCAATTCCTACCCTAGTTAACATAGTTAGCAAATCCCCTAACCCTCGAACACCAATAATTCTTCATTCTAAACAGCTTTGCTACAAGAAAAATTCACAATTAAGCTTTGATAACAGTTTTTATGACTACAAAGTACCAATTTATTGAATTATTTTTACAGCTTTTAAACCATTTCTTAGGCTAGCTAATTCTCTTTAAATATCATGCCATTTTATGTGGCAAGCGTAAATGTCATATGAAACGAGGTAGATAGATTCAAATGAACAAATAATTATATTGCCCGGAGTCCTAAACATTACAATTCTCAAATGTGGAACATTGGGGAAGCCTGTGATGATTCTGCTGGGAAGAGTCCATTTCGAAAGAAGAAACCAATTTTGATAAGAAAATGAAATTGTTTGTAAGTTCCAAATTTCTATGGATTTGTTGGTTCATAGTAACAAATTCTAAAATCTTAATAGAAAGAAAATCAATCAAAACATAGAAATCTCACTAATATGAATTTGACATGTCACAGAAGGCATACAAGTTCTAAAATCAGTAGTTCAAAACCCAAGTCTATAACTACGTCTCCATCAAAAATAAACCTGTAATAATCTCATGCGAAGAGTCACAGAACTCTATATCGTTACTCCTACATTTACAAATCTGCCCGTGAATCTACATCTGCCCATGCATCTATAGTTTTTTTAGAATATCTAAATAAATATTTTATTGTCTGCCTAGCCTTGTCCTGCCTTTGCTTACTGCTTGCCATTGCCTTTTCACCTTGACAACAACAATGATAATCGCACATTCATACAAGCACCAAGTTCAAAAAAGGAAAAATATATACGTACGATTAAGAGCAAGACAAACATCCATATGACAGCATTTTTCCACTTAATGATCTAACCAAGAGTTACTAGACTCAATAAACTAAATCCATCAATGCAATATAAGGATCAATTTGCAGGTCCCAAACCCAAAAAACATAGCAGAAAACTTCTCAGATTTGAAATTAAGAAAGATGTATATCTTGAATCTTTAACATGGTTTCAAACTGTTGAAGATCAATAATGATGCCAAACAAATAGAATAGCAAATGCATTGTAAAGTCACAATTAAATGACAACAAAATGATATAACAAACTCACATTTACTGGCCAAGGAAACCGAAAATGCTTAGAAAGCTGAAATTTCTCCAAATCAAAGTCTCGGACTCCACAATCGTTGTTTGAAGCCATGAAGTTCAGAGAACCACTGTAAAATATCAAGTAGTTTAGCCTCTAGAATATCAGGAAAAAGAACTGATGTCAGAACAAGGCAAAACCGTGGACCTGCGACTACTGTAAATCTCAACAGCATTTGTGATTGCATTCTCGTCATATGTTGTTCTTGAACAAAAGCTAACTCCAGGTCGATCTAAATACTGCAATTGACAAGAAATAAAGAATGTATAATCCATTTATTCTTTCCATGCAATTTTAAAGCAAAATAGCTGTTTAGTAGAAGAAATGAACAAAAATACCTTGCAGATAAGTTCCCCCTGAAATCCTCCTGCTACTAGTAACTTATCTTTTACCGCCAACGTACTAACTTGGGTCTGTGTAAAACCCTCTAGTAGACTTCCAGGGTGTTTCTACAAGACAAAAGGTGCAATATTAGAACTTCCAAAGAAAGAAACCTCATAGAAGTTCACAATTGCAAAGTTCCAACAAATAGCGATGGCACAGAATAATTTGCAAAAACATGCACCTCGCTTGGCGCCACATGCCCTGAAACGTTGAGAACCTCAGACTTTTTGCATGTCATAGAAGACCAGTGAATCACAGAATAGTGTGACATAAGGTACACATCGTGCTTTGATGTAGCCCAAACCAAGTTCCTCAACTGCCAATACAATGTATCTGGATAAATCAAAAACATAGAAAAAGAAACGAATGGCAGAAAAAACTAAAGAAAACTTGCTTAAGCTTGCCAAAAACTTCAATGGATGAAGAAATGCCACGCTACAATGACAAAAATTTGCAATTAAAGTTAACTTCCAACTAAGTTACCAGGACTCTTTACTTTAGGCCAGCGTACCTATGTCTAACAATTTTGTGATACAAAAAGGGTGCAGAATAAGCATCCAACGCTTCAGATTTCAGAATATTAATTATTTCATTGAAACTTTCACATGATATAGTGGTGTTATCACTTGACATAACTAAGAAAATGTTAGCTATGTGCCCTAGTCTCATTGACAGAATGACACCTCTTTGCAGCTTTTGCCCTAGGGATCACACTTTTTACACACCTAGATTTGAAAAAAAAAAAAAACAAGGAAAAGGTGTAGAATGAAGGCTGGAAGGCAAAAAAATTCAAACTCAGAATACCTTAACTATCAAAAGGAAATTTTTGTAACAACAAAAATAGAAAATAATAATAATAATAACAACAACAACAACAAATAAAATAATATCATTATTAATATAATGCAGCCCAAGAGAAAGAAATACATCTTTTGTCTATGATGACCAACCCAAAAAAGGAAAAAATAACACTATAGTAACCCTTAACTAAAAAATTTTCCATTCTCCCATATGTAAGTAGGGTTTTGGGTTCTTTTTAACTTAGCTATCTCAAAAGATTCCAAAACACGTTTAGAGAATAGACTAAGGATCCAAGGAAAGCGAAATTAAACATCAATCTGAAGGCTACACAAGGAAATTGGAACACAATTAGGCTTGACGGTGAATATAATTTTATCCTCCCGTCATATATGCATCATCACTAATATAAAAATTTTATTTAGCATGTTTAATTATTATTTCACGAACTGAGCATGGTTACATGCATTTGTATATAAGTTAATACATTAGTTTTGATTTATGATTGTGCATAATACTTTAGATTCTATGATTTATGAATTGTATACATATAGTTGAATGAATGTGAAATGTCTTGGAAAAAATGGGGTTAGAGATCACTAAACATGGTTGATATGACATTTAATTTCTAGCTTAGGGTCACAATCTAGATGGACCTTCCCACATGCTTCTATAAAACGAATTTGGATTTGCATATAATATTGGGGTACATGATGCATTCCATGTTTTCATTCTTTAGAATTATCTCAAATCACAATATTGATCAGAATGGGTTAAAACTAGATGATGTTGCTACATAGGAAGAAACCGTAACCGTAGAACAATGATAGGAAGGTGCGTCAACTACGAAACAAGGAAATACCTCTTCATTACCTCTTCTCAAGGTTAGGTGACAGGTCAAGGAAGATGAATGCCAGTGTAAGAATTATATGCAAGATTTTTTTTTTTTTTGGGACTTATTTATGACAAGCATATCATTATCTTAGATTTCAAGGGTGAAATTCCTTTAAGTGGTATATATCATAACAACCCAAAAAAAATAGAAAATTATTATTATTGTTGTTGTTGTTGTTGTTGTTGTTGTTGTTGTTGTTGTTGTTGTTGTTGTAAAGTGGGGCTCAATGAAAAAAAAAAAAAAAAAAAAAGAAATATATGTGTGTGTGTGTGTGTGTGTGTGTGTGTGTGCGTGCGTGTGCGAGTGAGTGTGACATTGGACTAAAAAAGATACATAAAAAAGAAAAGTTATAGTTGTGCTACATTACACCATAGTAGAGTTTTAGGTAGTTTTCTTAATTAACTTAGCTTTCTCTGAAACCCTAGACGCCAAAGAATAGCAAGAGCATTGGAATGTCATCTCAAAAGATATTGAAACAACATCATGAAAGGAAACAAGGATCTAAAGAATCCAATGACAAATTAGAAATCAATACAGATGCTACGCAAGGAAACACCATTAAGCTTGAAAGTGAGTATGGTTCTATCCTCCATCATATATATCATAACAAATATGAATAATTTATTCAACATGTTTTATTACTGTGAATTGTGCATGGTTGCACGCACTTATACATATGAGTGTATGCATTGTATTTATTAATGATTGTGCATGATACTTTAAATTCATTCTTTATCAACTACAAGCATAAATTTGAGTAGTTGAAATTTCTGGTAAAAATTGGCATTAAGGTAAACATGGTTGATGCATTATTTAACTTACAGGTTACGTACATGACCAAGATGGGCCTGACCAAATGCTTCTACAGAGTGAAACTTAATTTGCCAAAATTAATAGAGTTTGTGTATTATAGAATTTTGACCTATGGAAATGTAAAAAAGAAAACTTTTAGGGCAAAGTATTGGAATTTGTTGCTCACAAAAACACTAGATAGGAACCTCATCAACATGATCCACAGTTTTCTATTTATTTTGGTTGATAAACTTTATTTTATACAGCGTTATATGAATGTTACATGACATAATTGTTTCAAATACATGCATCATGTGAAATTATTGATGAGTTTGTGATTGTAGGTAAGTGTTATCATTTTAGTGGCTTTTTAATTCACCCTACATTTTTCTCTCCTCTTTCAAGATCATCTAGTGCCTAGAAGAAGATGCATCTATAGCTTGGGTTGGTATGCCTAAATATGAAATAACAAATTGTCAAAGAAAGGTGAGGGCCCTAGGCAACAAGTACTTTTCCTCTCTTGGTCGATGACATTGGATTACATGCAAGAGAGTTGCCTACTGATTGGTATTACTCACTTTCTTGAAAGTGTGTATTAGTCTACACGTGGTATTACGACTTTCTAATTAATTATTTAACTATATTTGGAGCATATAACTAGTTAATGGGTCAGCTTAAATTTCTATTCTGTCTATATTTGGCTTCATATTCCAGACACATGTTATCTTAAGAGACTTACAGATTTAAATATTTTTTATTTAATATGAATTATTTTTATTTTTTATTGTATGGCCTATGGACTAGTCCACTAATTAATAATGTGGCGTATTTTAGATTATACCCATATGGAAGTTGTACAGTTGGTTTACTACAGAGTTACAAGTACGTTGTATGTAAGTGCTAGAAAGAGCAACTCATCTCTCCTTCATTTCAGGAGAACGGACTGTCACGATAAACCAAAAAAATGCCAAAAAAAAAAAATTTTTTTAAAGATTTATTTAAGAACACTTACATCCATATCAATTGTCACCAATTTTAGGTTTAAATTTGAATGTACAACACCATGAAAACAACAAATCGTAACTCACTTGGAAATGAAGGATAGTTGATTTAACAGATCTTGTATTGCGGCGAAATTCATAATACATGCCACCTTTCTTGGAGTGTTTGCACTCCTGGGTACAATAACAACAACAAAATGGTTAATATTTGAATCCATATCAAAATCATTGACTAGAGAAAGGATAATATGCAATATTTTTCAAATAGGAAAATGAAAATTTAGCTGCATTTAGTATGTGATTCTAAAAGAAAGAATGCAACCTAAAAGATAGTGTTCAAAGAGACAATTTTCATTGTTTATCTAAAAACATAAAGCATTTTCTTTGAGTAAGAAAAATTGTTTTGGATACAAACAATCAAATGATTTTTTTTGGGTGTCTGTATTCTTAGTTTTTGGTATACAAAACATCGTGTTTAAATCACAAGAGAACAGGCCCTTACCTTCTCTGACCCTTCTCCAGATTGGGCAATATTCTCATAGTTTTTATATTGTTCTAGTCTAGTTTGTCTATATTTATCCCTTGTAATGCTTAGCCTTTCCCAAGGAATTCCTTGAATGTCTTTTCCCCTCCTAGCCTGCGCGGAGGAGGTATCCGTAATCTTAGTATTCTGCATGTAAAGAGAAAATTTATTGTCATATGTAAATCCAAAAAAAAAAAATTAAATTAAATTCAGGAACTGTCAAGTTAAGGAAGAGAGAGTGACAAGCATAATCCATCATAATCTATGGTCTAAACCAGAAAACGGAAAGATAAGATGGAGAAGAGTATACGACTAAGCATAGCATCTCAAGTATTTAGTTAATTTTATTATTATTATTTTTTTATGGAAGCTGCATGCTAGTGAATGAAAATTAAATTAATAAGATGACAACAAAAATGAAAATCACAAACCAGGTGGTCATATTCATCATCATCTGACTCTGACTCACCCATCCCCCTACCGTGGAACTCTTCCTCCATTTCATCATCTATATCTGCCATTTCATAATCATCTGCCATGTAATCAATGTTGTCTTCATTGTACTGGGCCATGTTCTACACCACAAATAAAATCATGTTAAAACAACACCTCCAGTAAGCATAATCCAGGCATTTGAACATAAATCTAAATCAAGATGAATCACACTACTTTTGTACAACGCATCATATCACACATCCGGATAAATGAAAAAAATTACATGAAAGAACACAGAAAGGTTTGTGTGTGTGTGTGTGTTCAGGGGCGGGATAAAGTCTACAGTCTGAAACTATAAGCATAAGCAACCAACCAAACTACACAATATTTCTCTTATAAACCAACAAATCTCTCTATGAAAAAACTAGAAATCAGTTATAATTACAGATAGGAAAGAGCAAGAAGTCGGATAAGGAAGGCTACATCCATCAATCTTGATTTCAAACTTCAAAGTTGAAAATCCTAGGCAAAGCTATACATGCTCCAAATCCAATCCATGAATGTTAGGATCCTAATTTTCCACAGCCTGGAGTGCAGGTGCTTAGGTTCAGAACAATCGGAATCACGTGAAGAGCCATGTGCAAGGCTCGCGTTGAGCGACCTTGAAACCAATCACTGTGGGCAAAAGCACCGAATGGAGCACAGAAGGGGTCCCCGACGCAAGAGTGAGCTAAGATCCGCCAACTCGGGGAATGAGTAACGCTAACAACTTAGAGGCACCGCAAAATTGAACTGCCACGGACGTAAGCTACAGGGCATTCCCTTCCTCAGGGTCGTGAGTTAAACCCCATCCAAACGCATAATTAACAGATACAGCACAATAACACGTCCATCGCAAGAAATATACAGTCAGAAGTAAGATTTGTGACAGAAACTTGGCAGGTAGAAGCCTGCACATGGAATTCGTAATCCTAAGAATTATAAACATGGAGAAAAGAAAATTCTACATAAACCCCAGAAATTAAGCAAGAACATAATTTTGTGCGGAGCGCCGAAACCCTAGATATGAAGTAGTCGAGATGAATACGATGGATGACATAGAAACATTAAAGCGAAAGCGGAGTGGAAGTTGCCCTACCTTTTCCGTCGAAGACGTCGGTACTGGGGTGAAGAAGATCAAGATATGAGACTGTTCAAAAGCCACATAAAACTGCGAGAATCGTACCGTGAAAGCCCTAGACCGTCCGAGCGATCAATTTTCCCGACGGACACAGGCGGTGACTTCTTGGACAGGTCTTTTTTTCGCCGAGTCCACCCGCACCAAACACTTAAAGACGATAGCGATGCGTGCGGGTGCTTCTCTATGCGCCCACCCAACAGCTTGCTTAAAATACACGCTCTTGCGCATACATTTCTCCTCACTCACTACACAAATACAACGGCCATTTTTAGTTACAAACCCTCTCAATAGGCCAAATACGCATGTTACATAACTTTTTTTATTCTTATCACCTTTGTCATTTGGATCATTTCAAAATAATAATAATAGTGACATACACACACACATATATATATATATATGTATACATATATGATTTTCAAAACCAATGAGATGAATAATTATCTTTAGACTCATCCTTTAAAATTTTGAATAGCATATCTTAAGAAAAGGCTGTTTTGTGAAGTTTTCGTCAATCAACAGAAACATCTGCTTGGATGAAATACATCAATCAAAGAGGAGATCTTAACCTGCATAAATTCCTTGCTGCCTCCCAGCCTTATTTAAATGGTGAGTAGGCATATTAGGTGTTCTTCTGATGTATCAAAACCATTTGGTGCTCTTCGTCTCCGCCATGCATATTATTGGCAAACTAGATTGCATTTAATCTTGACACTTACTTTCCATCGATATTATTGATCAATATTTGGCAATCCCATGTAGGTTTGCAAAAGCTTTCTTACACAAGTTTCAAGGCTTCTTTCGTAGCAATATAATACCTTCAACTAACTCAACCTTGGATAATTTACCTAGAAGTTACGTGCACTTCACAAATATCGTATGTCTTTCATTATTGTGTTTTCAAATCATGTGACTAGCACGGCAATTGTAACACTAACACAGGAGTATTTCCCATATGGAGGCTTACACCACTTATGCACTTAATTGTTACATGCACCCTTTGGGACACTTCTATTACATGTGCAAGGGATATAGTCATGGGATCTTCTAATCTCTAAGAAAGTTGCAAGCCCATTTACCCACTTTAAGCATTGATTTGTCTATTCTCTTGTGCCACATCTCGTTCCTATTATTCTAAATTGATCGCAAAAGAAATGATTGTGAGTGATTGTTCCTACTTTATATCCATGGTATATGTTTCAAATAAAGGGCACCAATTTGTGTTGTTATATCATAATATGTTGTATCATATTTGTATTACTATGCTATAACTGCAAATAATATGCAATGAACATGCCTATGTAAATAATCACTAAAGCGTAAACGTATTCATCTCGACATATTTAACAAACATAGATTCTAAAATTAACATATAAATAAAAAAAATCTAAAATAATGAATGTACAAATGCATAGTAAAAATTAAATAAAATATTTATAATCTCAACAATGGTATAAATTAATAAAAAAATTTTACACAAAACATAAGTCTTACATAAAATGTAATCATGTTAAAGGAGTCGATTGTGCGTTATTATTTTTAATGATATCATATTGTATTTCTATTGTCCAGTTATGATTACAAATTCAAACTTGTTTGGCTTCAAATAATTGTGTTATTGTATCATGAGCTACATGACATTGTTACATTTGAACTACTTTGACTATCTTGTAAGAGACAAACAAGTGTGATCTGGTCTCAAAACAACAACAAACGCCACGCAATGTTCTTTCTCAATCTTGTAGGAAATTAGATTTGGATTACAATAAGGCAATAAGACACTAATTTCCAAAGACTATGATTTTACGAGTATTTTGAGATTTCAATTTACTCTTTGTTGTGCCAAGAGTCAATGAATTCGATGTAGCACTTTTCTCGTCTTTAGACAATGTTATCTCCAAAATGTAACCAGTTTTAATTATATAATAATTGTTTTTAGTTTAATGTCATGTTAGAATGTCGTCAAAGCTCACACTACTCAATGCTATAACGACATTAATATCGACATAACTCTCATGCACATTGTCATTGATCTAGTCTGTCGCCAATATCAATTTATGTTCATTCCCTAACCAAGTAAGAGGTTTATATGTAGACTTCCTTGAGAGCCAAGGTCAATCCCAATCCAAATTAAGAAACCATTTCCCACTCTTTATCTTAGCCCTTTTGCATAAATGTTCACTCTAAAGGATATTTTTCCATAAGAATAAGAGTTTATTTCCTAAGGCTGCTTCAAGGAAGATAGAGTTTGGACAATGTTTTGCTTATAAAATTGACTTGATAAGGGACCCTTTCCTTGCTAGTATTTGTCACCCTTGAATAGCCATCATTGTTTATAAAAATATGCCCTTTGGAACTTATCCATATGACACTCAAATTGCTTTCAAATATCATTTGATATTATTAAACAACTTGTTGTATATGTACACTTAGCTTGCACCAAATACCTTTAGGGAAACTTCTATAAGACCTAGGTTCGCAAACACTTTGAAATCATAATAGTGTTCAAAACTATATATTTCTTTTTATTTATTTACATGTCACATCAAAAAATGAGGCATTACTTTAAATTCTCATGTTCTCCTGGATAATTCGATTAAAATCAAGAATTAATAATTGAACTAGCAAATAAAATTCAAATTTTTTTATATCATCCCATTCACATATCAAGACTCCAATTGAGAAAATTACTTATAATAATGAAAACATAATTAAGTTTGACCCTATGGCCTTATTCAAATAAGCAAGAAAGACGTGAAATAACAAGCGGCTAACTAGGCCCACATTCCCACTATTAAAACAACAACCAAAAGTATGGCTCCTAAAGTGACTTCATCAATGAGGTATGCTACTAAAAAACTCTCTGCCATCAATGTCAGTACAAATTTCTATAACGATTACTTGCAAATTAGAGTAATAGATGAGCTCAAAGAACCTATCGGATCATTTACTACATATTTCATGCATTATTTAGGTCAAAACATCAAACATACATACGATTATCAAACATGAAATGATTCAACTATTCAATTATTTTTTAGTTATCATTCAGACTTAAAGGACTATACCCAGTGTTCTTATTTCATCAACTATATTTGTTAGGGAGTAGTGACACACACTAGTCCATAAAATCAATTAAGGACACACTCATTCCATATTCAGGAACTAAGGACGCACCCATTGTTCCGATCATCAATGTTCGAGACTAATCAATATCTTTCAAGAATACCCACAATGACTAAGTACTAATCTATTGTGTTCATACATGGTTCAACTCCTAATCGTTTTTCATTTAGTGTACTAACCAATATCTTCAAACATTATCAATATGGGATCATGATGAAATCGCAATCTTGCATTTTTTATCCCACTTTTTAATAATTTTATATTTAAATAAAATAAAAAATTTTAAAATTTTAAAATAAAATAAAAAATATTTTGTCACATTTTTATTCTTATGCTACTTTCATTTATTTTTAATAATAAGGTCATTTGAATTTTAAGTATGTGGATGTTTCACTTGGTCTTCAAGTTTTTTTAGATCTTTTTTAGGTAATTGAAAAGATTTTAATTTTCTAGAAGATCCACATGGCTCCCAAGCCTTTAACATTAGTCATAAATGATGTATTTGTCTCGCAACTTGAAACGTAATTACATTCGTATGCAGTCACTCTTGCTTTCTATTCAAGAAGCGGCACATTACTATTTCTTGCATCAATCATCTCATCTCATGGTTGCACCAGGTCATATCC
>JAJIYU010010335.1:0-16258 GCA_030144865.1 Tinospora cordifolia | reverse complement strand
AAGATAGAAACACTATTTGGAAGAGGGCCCTATGTAAACCCCCTACTCCACCCATTTCATTCATCCCAAAGACAAGAGTTGAAAATTTCTCTTGCTCTCTCTCTTTGCCTCCTTCTTGGCAACCTTAGTTTTAGTTCTTCTTTGCTTGAGCTATTCTAAATAGTTCGCAAAGTAGTAGCAACGAAGTGCTACAAAGAATTTAGGAAGCGATCTCGAGGTGAGTTTCTTTCATTTCTTTTAATTTATTATTTTGATTTAGATAATGCTTGCTTGTTTGTTAGTTTGATTTTATTCTTTGCATTTGTGTCATTCAATGATCATGTTGCTCATGACAAAGAGAGTATGCTCTGTAGTTGCGTCTTGTACAATCTTCTACATCAGAAATCGAAAGTCGATTTTTCTGTTTGAGAGAGTATGCTCTGTAGTTGCGTCTCGTATGATCTTCTACATCAAAAATCGAAAATCTGTGCTTCTGTTGATTTATGATGTTATATTGTTGGTATGTTTATATACTGTTGAAATATTTATTTACTATGCTCTTGCATACAAAAATAAGATTAAATAAGATTTCAACCACGTACTGATACGGGTGACTTTCTGTGTTCTATGTAGAATTGGAACTGGTTGTCAATACTGATATCAAAATGGAACGGGTTTCAAGAATGATCCCACTAGAGATGGGTTTGAGTTTTAGAATTGATCTCTCTCCCTAGATCTAGAGCACAGAGGTTATTCCAGTTCGGTCTAAATTACGACTGAATTAATATATTGGTTGAATCGAATTAATCTCTGAAAGTGTTTGATATGCTTGCATTGTTTGGTTGAAATAATAGATTAAATAGATGGAATGATTCAATGGGCTTTTTAGCTCACCCCCCTATTTTTTCATATCTCAGGGAATTAATCAGCTTACGAGGAGATTTATCTATTGAAAGTTTTTATTTATTTCAATGTAGGGCGCATCGGCCCAAGCTAAATCATGTATTTCAGCTTTGAATTTATTTTTCGCTGTAATGGATTATTATACTCAAAATTTTTGAATGAATAAATGAAGAATCTTATTTACCATGATGTCATTTTGTAGATAAACTAATGTACACAGGAACCCTAATGGATTTGGGTCCAAGAAGAAGAAAATGTAGCACGAGCCCGTCTCCCGGGCATCCCAAGATTTTTTATCAAAGAGAGTTGAACCGTCAGATGACGTGGAAACTGGGACTTGGGAGGCAGGGTATTACATGAAACAACCAATAAAATATGTGAAAAAGGGATTTGAAGATAAAGTCTACAAGTTGAAGAAAGCTTTGTATGGATTGAAGCAAGCTCCTCGGGCATGGAACAAAAGAATTGATTAGTTCTTTTACGCCTATGGTCTCCAAAAATGTGGTTCTAAACATGTTTTATATATGAAGATTGATGCATCTACTGGTATCATGTTAATTGTTTGCCTTTATGTTGATGATTTGGTTTTTACCAGCAACGATGTAACAATGATTCGAGAGTTCAAAAGGGCTATGATGGAAGAATTTGAGATGACTAATATTGGCCTTAAGTCATATTTTCTTGGCATTGAGGTTGACTAGTGTGACGATGACATTTTGATTAGTCAACATAGATGTGCCCTAGATATTTTGAAGAAGTTTAATATGTTTGATTGCAACCCTTCTTCCACACTCATTGAAGTTGGTACTAGGTTATCAAAGAAAAATAATGAAGCTCCAGTTGATCCTTTACACTTCAAAGGAATCGTTGGGAGTTTGCGATACTTGACTTGCATATGACCATGTATGTCGTATGAAGTTGGGTTGATTAGTCGATTCATGGAATCACCCAATCAATCTCATCTTGCTGTAATAAACGTATCCTATATTATATTAAGGGTACATTTGATCATGAATTATTCTATTATAGCGCTACCGATTCTAACCTTTTTGGATATTCTAATAGTAATTGGGGTGACGATCATGATTATAGAAGGAGTACATTTTATTATGGTTCTACTGCATTTTCATGGTCTTTCAAGAAGTAATATATTGTTGTAGTGTATACATATGAAGATGAGTATGTTGCTGCTGCCTCCAGTGCTTGTCAAGCTATTTGGTTGAGAAACCTTTTGTAGCAGATTCATATGTCCATTGATGGACCTATACCAATTTATGTTGATAATGTATCAACTAGTGATTTGGCAAAGAATTTAGCGACTCATGGCTGGAGTAAACATATTGATATGCGATAAAAATTTCTTACGTGATCAAGTGCGGTAGAAAGAGATTGAATTAATTTATTGTAGGTCTGAAGATCAAGTCGCAGATTTGTTTACTACGCATTTGAAGAACGAGACATTTTTAAAGATGAAAAATGCACTGGGTGTGTGCAAAATCTGAATTATGGGAGAAAATTAATGTAATTCAAAAAATCTAGCTTATAGAGAGATGTTAGAATTGTAATCTAGATTATCTACTAGAATTTTAGTTTGAGCCAAATTAGTTTAATTAGAATTGGATTGTAATTATGAATTTGGATAGAGTTGAACTAAATAGTTTGAGTTAATCTTGAATTGAAATTGTTTAATAAATTTAGAAGTCTTTAAAAATTAGAAGAGGTTATATAACATTCATTGTATTATCAATAAAAAAATACAAGTTCAAAGAAATAAAGTAGAAAGTTGTTTTTTCCAACAAGTTTGTAACTTTTTTGTCATTATAATTGCAACAGGTTACAAGTATATATACTGCAAAAGGAAATTAGTCCCTACAAATATAACATAAAGGCACTAAACAAATCAACCTGGAATTTATGTTATGTATAAACTGCAATTTTGTAGTTCTTTTATGTTAATTCTAAGCTTGGCCTGTTTATTTCTTACTTCTAGATAATACCTTAGTTAACATACAAACATTAAATCTCGTTAACAAACATCAGCTCTATGTTTATTTTGCTTTTTGTATGAACAATGGTATCAGGTCATCTCCCAAACAATAAGTTAAAGATGATCTCTTTAAAAATTTCAAAAAATATTTTAGAAAAAATACTTTTCAAATATATTTTATCTTCAAATCACTTACTAACATATGATTTAAGGTGATCGAACAACTCTTTGCAGCATTTTTGATAAAAGTGCATTTGAAAAATTATATTAGCCAAGCCTTACTTACAGATCTATGTTTACGTCATTAATTATTATAACAAGATTTATTTTATTTTATTTTAATTTTTTTTTAACTAACAAAGGGTTAAGAGGATGGTTAGGTGGAAAATATCTGAAGTTCACCATACAAGAAGGTCTGAGTCCAAGTCAGTCTTTCATTCTACGATGTTAGTAAATCGTGTTTATCTTGTAAAATTTAGTTGAGCGAAATAAACCTTAACATTGTCACCTCAACAACAACAAAAATAAAATAAAAATAAAAATAAAATGGAAATCATACAAATTAAAGCATTGGGCCAAATGAATGTAAGAACCACTATTTACAAAAGGAAAGAAACAATAAAAAAAGAGGATTTTGTAAAATATAAAAAAGTGTAGTGAAATAATATGAATGTTGTAAATAGTAAAGATATATACTCAATTTTAAAACTAGAAGATATAACACAAGAGATGGGGATTCACGTTTAAGGTCTTATTGGCATAATCAAATTATATAACTTATTACTTTAGTTAAAATCTACCTAATTAGCCACCAAGGTGATGTTAAGTTGGTTTGACGACCACTCCTTTTGAGCAAAATCATGAGGTCAAGACTAAACTAATTTTAAAATCCATCAAGGTTAAAATGAATTAGTTGTAGTTGATGCCTTGAATACAAGTTGAGAGATATAATAAAAACAAAAAATAATCTATCTAAGTTGAACTAAACTAATTTTGAAAATGAGCTAATAACTTAATTTCTAATGTTTAAGATTATTTAGGATTTATATAGTATTTTGAACATTTGATCTTTCATCTTATCTAAACAATTTTTTATTTTTATTTTTTTAATTTATCAGACGTGCATTAGATTTATATTACACATATATTAATAGGTTCTAACTTCAATGATTATGTCTCTTATTAACTATGTATACTCTTCTAAGTTAGGATACATAAGACGGCTCAACCCTTTGTTAAGAATGAAGACCAATATTTCTAAGACTTGTCTTTATAATATTCTTTATTAGGGACTATATAACATAAGGATTGTAGGAGGAGTAATATTTTGTAACATGTATGCCTGTCTATGAACAATTTAATTTGTAACGAATTGATTTATATTTAATTTAGTTTACAATATTGAAACTATATTTAGTTTTTTATTTTTTATTTTTTATTTTTTGTTAACAAGAGTTACAAAGGGGAGGGGATGAGTTTCGATCCCTGCCCTCTTGTGGAATAGAGAGATACTTGCATCAACCGCTATAGTAAAAAAAAATAAATAAATAAAAATAAAACATATTTAGTATAGTCACATTTAAAAAGTTTTTTTTTTCTTTATTTTGTAGAAAAAAGTTTCTTTATTTTTAATAATAATAATAATAATAATTATTATTTTATTTTGGCGTGCCCTAAAAATAAGAAAACTACTTTAGGGTTTCCAAACAAATACAATACAATCGAAGTACTGAGTATTTGTAATCCACCCTCACACTGTACGTTCAAGCTTACTTTCTATGTTCTTCTTCTTCACTGTCTTCTTCCTTCTTCATCTACTCCTCTCCTCTTCTTCTCTGCTTCTTGAAGTTCTCCAATTTCTTCAAGCACCCAGATCTTAAATCTCAATCAAATTCGTCTATTCTTCCCAATTCTATTCTGTACTCAATGAGGATTCGAGGTTATTCAATCAATCCTCCTCCTTTTTCATTTTCATCTAATTCTTCTACTTCTGGTTCCAACCTATCTGCCCTTTCTTCCGATTCTTCCTCATCAAATTCTTTAACATCGTCATCTTCATCGCTTCCATCTTCTTCTTCTTATTCTTCATCTTCATCTTCTGGTGATGCCAATGACTACAAAACCCGTTGTGAAGGTCTTGATCTGCTGGCGGAGGCCGCGTTCCATCTATCGGGATCGCTGTTGTGTGTACCGTTTACCCAGAGAAGAGTGATCAGAAGAAGAAAGAGAGCCCTTACGTTCTGCGAATTCACGGCAACTGAAGGATTCGATCGGAAAGATGAAGGAAAAGAAGCAGGGAAAGCGGTGGAAGAAGATGAAGGAATTCGAGTGGTTTTGAATACGATAAAGAAACGGAGAACGAGGGAATTGGCTTTGCCTTCTAAATACCAAGACTCAGTTCGGCAGCCATTGAAGCGGAGAACTCGCGGGAGGAACGCCGCTGCTGCGGCTGACATCGACCGGATGATATTTGGTTAGTTCTTGATTTCGATCGGTGGTTCGTAATTGGATTCTTTGTCATCTCGAACCAATCTCCTTTCTTTTTTCTTCTATCATTTGTTACTGAATCGGGGAAAGAAAACAAGAAAAAAGCTCTGTTTCGCGGTTTTTCTGTCAAAGATCTTTGCGATCCGCCACGGATCTATGTGGATTGATTATTGCAGTACTGTCAGTGTTAGTGACAAAAGTAGTAGTATATTTCTTCATTTCTTTCTTTCTTCTTCTTCTTTTTTTTTTTCCTCCTCTCTTTGTTTTAATTGTTGAAGAAGGGGTTTTGTCTCAGAGAGATTAATTTTGTTACCTTACATTACACTTGTTAGTAGATTTTTCTTTATTAATATTTTTTTTTCTTGATTGAGTTGGTCTAAGAGATTAATTTTCTTGATGGAAAGGAAATTTCAACTTGATTGAGTTGAAGCAGAAGCAGAAGAAACGCATTGAAAATGTTGTTGAATCCCCTCTGAAACTTGCTCTTCCAAGTTCTGCCCGGTCACCTTCATCTTCTGTCCTACCACAGAAGAGGAAGGTTTTGGAAAAACGTCATGATGTTGTGATATTGAAGAAGAAATCAACCACTGGTATTGATAATGCATCATCACACTCTAAGGTACCAATGGTATACCTATTTTATACCAGTAATATCCTAGTTCTTTTATTCATATTTTTTAATTCCAACACGACATTGTTTGTTTGTTGCACCGTGTATGCTTTTTGTTTTCAATTTTATACATAATTTTCATGTTGTACCAATATTATGCAAGTTCTGTATGTATACCTAACTATATTTTTTAACCTACTTATGTTTTATGCAGGGATTTAACTACATTGTGAGTCCAGAAAACTTTTATTCTGCTAGAGTTGGTTTTCACATCAATCTAGGAGCAATTGATATCTTGAAGTCCAAGCTTTCTGAATTGCAACTTCAGAAATTCAGAGAAACATGTTTTGGTCATTTTTTGGACATGCCCTCAACAGTATGGCAGGCTCAACTCGTGCACAACATTCTGTTGCGTGAGGTTATCCAGCCAATTGAATCTGAGTTGTGGGTCAAGTTTAATGAAGTGACTCTAAAATTTAGTGTTGATGATTTTGGCCTCATTACAGGGCTAAAATGCAAAGGAGACACTAGGCGTTTGACTGTTGGGCCTCAAGGGATTGCTTTTAAGGAGAAGTACTTTAATGGTATACAAAAGATAAACAAGCAGTCAGTTTATGAGGCCTTTGTATCCCGTTGCTGGCAGAACGACGATGATGCTGTCAAATTTGCAATCCTATTCTTCGTCCATCATTTTCTTTTTTCTCATAAAAGTAATAAGTTGGTCAATGATGTTGATTTCGAGTTAGTAGAATCAGGTGAATTTAATAACTATCCATGGGGCAAGGATCTATTTGAATATACCTTAGATTCTCTAAAAGGAAATTTCTGTACAAATGAAAAACGTGAAGACGCTGGGAGGGCAAAATACCCAGTTATGTACAGATTGATTGGCTTTCCTTTAGCTCTTCAAGTTTGGTTTTATGAGTGCTGCTCATTTGCTAATGGTAGGTATGCTATTTGCTGTGGACAAAAATGTCCACGTATTCTAAGGTGGAGTGCCACCGGTCAGCCAACTTTCAAGCAAGTAGACAAGGATTTCAATTCTTTACCTCAAACCGAGGTAACTTATTAAAAACATCCTTATTCCAAACATTGATCTTAATATTTTTATTTCTGTTTCTTACATGCCACATTAACTTTCTAACTGTCATACTTCAGCTGAAAAACTTGGTACCAACAGATGAGGAGATGTTGAAACCATATATGGATGGGCTGTTTGTCAATGAAAAATCTATGAATTTTCTTAATCAAGAATTGGATAATCATCCACCTGACGATGATGGCGATTTTTGTGGTCCTCCCTCTACAAAAGTTGCTTCTTTGCCTTCCTCGTCAAAAATTTCTTCTAGCCAACCTGATTGTGGCTGCCAGTCTCTCATTTTGGAAGAAATCAAAAAATTATCGAAGATGCAACAAGAGCTCAACAGTGAGGTTGCCTCGCTTTCTGTTAAAGTTGAGACAAACTTTTCAAAGATTATTCAAGAATTTTCGGTTATGTCTGAAAAACTTGCAACTGTAAGTTATTCTTTTAATATGATACTATGTTCCTGAAAGTCATATGCTTTATATTTCTTTCCAGTACATGAATGTATGGTGCAAAATATTAGGGTGTCCAATAGACTCAAGATTATACTTGCAAAAGTAGCATTAATGGCGCAAAAAACATTGAAGGTAACTGCTATTGGCTTACATCCCCTGTATTGAACTTCTTAAGAGTTTAAAGTAGCTATTCACACCCTAAAAATTGACTTTTGGGGGCACTACTACTTTATGAGAAAAAATATAGTTGTGTTGGGCCATATTAACTTGAGTCCTTGAAGATCCTACTGAGCTTTTTGAACCAAAACTTTTTAAATAAGGTGTGCTGAGGCCCGCTTTGGTGAAGTGCACCCCCTATGCTTGAAAATGCTTCAGGCACAAGCACATTAGTGAGGCATGCACTATTATGTACCTTGTTGCACCCTTTTGCTTTTTTTGAGCCTCTTGTGCGCCTTATTGTGCCTCACTAATTTTCCTTTTTTTGAGTTTCAATTGTTTGATTAGCTTTTTTTTTTTTTTTGACTTTTTAAATTTTAGTTGATAATAGTACTATTAAACTTAATAAAATATGATCTAATAGTAATATTATTACATCTTAGAATACAAAAACAAAACATAAATACCTAATTTAAAAACTAAAGCACAATTGTTATTTATTTATTTTTTGGCATTTTTGCTTGATGTACAACTATGACAACAGCAAGTAGAAGAAAGCACATTTGTTGCTTGCTTATCCTACCCAGAATAGGTTGGGGAGGAGGATGAGGGAAGAATAAAGCAGCGGTTGCAACAACACCTCTACCCCCATTACCATCCTCCTCCCTGTTCTTCTTCTCTTCCTTTTCTCTATGTCTTGAATTCCTCCATATGGAAGTGAATTATTAATGACCTTTAGAAGTAAAGAAGAATTGGATAATTATATTAATCATTGAATTGTTAACTTCTTGTGATAATTGAATTTATAAAAACATAGTTTGGATTTTTGTGCTTTATATCACATGGGCATGTGCCTCACCTTGCGGCTTGCTTCTCAAGCGATGATGGCATCCGTTGCTTTAAGTGCACCTTGCCCTTAACAACACCAAACAAAACCAACCAAGAGCGAGCAAGGTGGCATTGTTGCTATTCTCACCAGCTTTAGTCTAGGATATGATCTCCTCCCATGAGGCACTAGAAACATGTCTTACCTATGCAGAAGCAGACTGCAAGAAAACCATTATAAGACTCAAAAACTCCTTCCTGATGCAAATAGTAAATAGTTGCACAAAAAATATGTGATCCACAAATCCCCATTACCTTCAATCCAACTTATGCTGGATGATGACACCTTATGTAATCTATTCAACAATCCTTTCTAACTTTACAATCTCCTGGTTATGCACATCCCTGAAAAAAAAAAAAAAAATCGTTAGGACTACTCTCTTCACTATCTAAGGCAAGGAAGTTCTTAAAAAAAAATGTGGTGGTTATAGAGAGATCAGTGAGGTGCCAAAACTCAAAAAGGCAGTCCCCTAACCACCCATCCTCTCAAAAATTGATCTATTTTTGCCTAAAGAGTGCATGATTTTAGAGATAATCTTTGGAAAGGTTGTGAATATGAACTTCCAAGGGTTGATATTAGACACCTGAATGTTAAGGTGTATTTGTTTGGTTTTATATGATAAGTATGAAAACAAATCGTTTCAATTTGCATATATGAGCTAAGAAAATGTATCTTTGCTACATAGCTTCCTTTTAGTATGTTTCACTGCTGAAGGTAAACCTTGCCCATTGAGCATGCTTTTTTACTTTTTCAAGAGCAATTAACTTGAATTTCTGCCCTGACTTGTTCAATCTCATAATAGGCGCAAAATTTGATGAATACAATGATGAAGAGGTGGAATTGACAAAGCAAGAGACTAGACTAATTCGTCGTTTACTTAAAGGAAAAACTCCAGATGCTGAAATTGATCCATATGCGGTTTGTTTTTGATATTTGAATTTTGTGTTAATTATTCCTTTTTATTTGGAAGGCTGATTTTAGACGATATGTTGTCAACGTCAATCATCAATATCTCCTCTCTTGCGAATTTGTTGTCTTTATATTAAAAGAAGATTTATTGATATGCTGTTCTCTTCTGCAGCTTTATGTTGATTGGTTTGTGTGGGATGACGTAAAGCCTCCATTGTCTAATGCTCCAGTGCCAAAAAGGGCGATTCATTACTTCAAAATGGGAGAACAAGAAGGTGCCTCCTATTGTCTTGCTGAATGTCTTGCTCTTGTGTTTTTTTGTCATTTGTGAAAATATTGTGTATAGGTTCTTTCTTAATGCGTATTAATTGATTTGAGTTTGCCTTATTAGTATTAGTCATTATTTCTTAGGAATCAACTCTTGATGGTTTCACCCACATTTGTTCTCGACAAGGACGTCTTCAGTGCTTGTTTGGAAAGTCACCTACAGTCTTGTACTGGGCATGTTAATAGTGGAGTTTCCTCCCCGTAATGTAGAAATACTTGGAAATACTAGTAAAGTCCCTTAGTTTGCTCAAGCATCCAAAGAACTTGATTCAATGCTATTTATCTTTCACCTTATTTGTCTGACATGTAATAGAATAATATGAAACTAATGTCTTCATATTTGTTGAGGTTGAAAAATGAGAAATGTTATGTTTGGGTTGTAAGAACTGTTAGTTGGAAGATTTTGTTCAGTTTATGGGCCACGTTTCATTTTTCATCTTCTCCCATTTCTTGTGGATTTGCAGGTTGTTGAGTTAGTGAGAGCAATTAGGAGGGGAAGTATAAAGATATAGAGAGGCCAAAGGAAGAGTCGCGCCTTTATCTGTTATGGGGGGATGATTCTGGTTCTGCAGTGAAGACACCTGGAATAAATTGTATTCCAGCACCAAAACCAAAATTAGCTGGTATTTTCTTTCTCTAAGTGGTCTTTATGTTGGTTGGTTTGGAAGAGAGCATATTGCTTTTATGTGATTTATTACCATGGAAAGAATTCCATCATCGAACTTAAGAATGCTTTAATTCATCCAGGCCATGAAGAGTTGTACAATCCTTCAGTTGAATACATTCCTACTAAAGGAGAGATCAATTCTTACCAGCTGATGAATGATGAAGACCGGCCTACGTTTATTCCAAGGTGGTACTTTGCTAGAATTGTAATATTTGTTTATATAATTTGCACTGTTCATTTTCTAAAGCGCACGTCAACACTGTCTGAGCAATTTTTGTATTTGATAGGTTTGAATGTCTGAGAAGTGTTCCGGCATATGAGAATGCTCTCAAGGAATCATTTGAGCGTTGTTTAGACCTGTACTTGTGTCCAAGAACAAGAAAGGAACGTGTAAGTATGGGATAGTAGAAATTTTTTTATTTTTATTTTTAATTTTTTTTTTGCATTACTCTTTTTCTTTCATGATCTTGATAACTTTTAGTCAGGTTCCTTGGGATGGTAACTGATGTTTAACTGATACTGTTCTTTTTCTTTTTATTTTTTCTTAGATTAACATTGATCCCAAATCTCTAAAACCGAAGTTGCCTAGTCGAAAAGATCTAAAGCCATATACTTCAAGATGTTATATTGAATAAATATGTAGGCCAAGAGGATGCTGTTTGATCAATGTCAGTTGATCCATCTGGCCAGTGGCTGGCTTCTGGTGCTGGATGCTATGCCTATTTTTGTTTTAGTTTTTGAAAAGATAGAGAATCATTTGTAAAACGATATTTCCCTAAAATCTGAAGGATCGAGTGATGGGACTGTGCGTCTTTGGGACAGTGATGGTGCTCGATGCCATACAATTTGGGAAGATGGTAAGCCTATCCAATATGTCGCCTGGAAACCTATGAAAGAGCTTCCAATCTTGGCAGTCGGTGTTAGTTAATCTTGCTTTCTTTAAGTTCTTTCTACTCTTTTCATCTGCCTTCATGGTGATCTATTTGCACTATTTTTGGCCATCATGTGTGTATGGGGGTCAGTATGTACTACTTCTGAACACTAGGCTTGGGAATGAAGAAGAACAGGAAAGGATTCAAGAACTCCTTCATATTGAAGCATCTGCAAAACTCGACGATTCTAGTTAGTGCAGATATGATATCACAGGTGTACTGCTATTCTGGTTAAAACAAAGTGTTTATCCTTTCGACATGCATAGGTCATAACACATCTTTGGTCGACTGGCTTCAACATGAAAAGTATGATGGCATCCTATTGAAGTTCTCTTAGGTATATATCACTCTGCCCACTGCCTAATCGTAAACTTTTGGCTGTAGCCAATGTTGAAGTAAACTTAGTTGCTAGTATTATTTACTTCTATATTTAATGGTTTAATTTTGTGGCTGGTGCAGACAGTGTCCTCAGTGGAATGGCATCGCGGAGGAGACTATTTTAGTACAGTAATGCCTGGTGATATCATTGAATAAATTATATATTTTGTATTTTTTCTATTTAGACGGTATTTTGCTAGTGTCCATGAATCTCCATCAAATGATCACATTAATAACTTAACTTGCCTAGAAATTTTTCTGTGTTTTCATTTATTCCTGAAATTCCTAGTTTCTTTGTGGGGTTGCTGAGTTGAGAATCAAATTCATAAGTATAAAAATCTGAGTCTTGTCACTTTCCTAATGTACATGTTTACTTAAAAATAAATTCTATTCTGTTTCACAAGTGGCTTGTGACATTGACTTCTTATATGTGAATTGTGCAAATTGGTTTCTAGGTTTGTGTCATGGGTAATGTTGATATCAGAAATGAAGCTCTCTCTCTTGGTAAATGAAAACTGCCCCTACCAGACTTCTATGTTTGCCACTTTTTCCAGCTATTGAATGACTAAAGTGCAATACTTCTGTAACTTCCCCTAGCAATCTTATCATTAGAGAAGTTGTCCAGAATGACCACACTTGAACACTCTACCTTTACGGAAAAGATACAGATGTTAAAACGCGTTGATGCTTGATGTGTACAGAAGATTTCAGTGAAAAATAGTGGCGTTAGAGTTGTTACTTAGTTGCTTGTATTAATGTTCATATTTATTCTCACTGTTGATTTTGGGCATTCATGTGACCTACATTTATCTATTTGAATGATCAGCATGTACTAATAGTTGTTTCTCCCAAGTTGAGGATCACCTTTTTCTATCACACTTTGAACAGTCTAAACTGTTAATAAGAAAAATTAGGGTTGAATCAATTAAATGTTTGCATTTCCACTGTGAGATGCCGACTTTAATTTATGCCCTACTTTGTCAGATGTAATAATATGTTTAGTTGCCTGCACTGCTACCAGTTACCTATGCATATTCCATCTAGATGCTAGATTGGCAGAAGCATTTTATGTTTTGACGACGGTCAATTATTATTTTCTTCTTCTCATTCTCTTTGAATTCCCCTCGTTTCCGTGCCTTGACTTTTTTGTATACGCGACTCGAGCAATATTAATTCTCTCCAACTTTCAAAGAAACGCTCGCAGAAAGCTACATTTAAACTTTATGGCATCCCAGTTTCAAAGAAAAGTTAGTCAGGAAGCTGGAGCCTCTTGATACGTGAATTAACATGTCAAGATACGTCAATGAGCATGTTGATCCTTGTAGATTGGCCGTCGTCTTGTGGGTTTATGGGCATTTTGATGTTAAGTTTTGACAGTTGAAGCAATTGTAATTTAGAATTTGCAGTATTTCTTCTATTTGGATTGGTTGTATTATTAGATCGTATTGTAACGGGGTGTTTTCTTGATTATCTTAAAAATTTAAAATTAATAAAAAAAAAAAATCTAATTTCCTAAAGTTATATCTAATCTACCTGCATTCCTACAGTAGGTGCATCACATGGAAATTAAAATTAATTAATTAATTAATTAATTAATTTTTTTTATTTTTATTTTTATTTTTTTTTTATAGTTACATAATCAAGAAGACAGTTGCAGAAATGGTTATGAGAAACGTATCTTTTGTAAAGATATTTTTTTTATACAAGGAAATTATCTTTACCACAGATATTTTTTGTTTGAATCCTTAGGTTGTGTTTGGTTGGTAAGAATCAAATTTTTTCAAAAGAATTTTATTTTTTCATGTTTGGTTGATAAAAATGGTGAGAAATTTTTAAAATTTTTTTCAGCCCAACAGTTTTTTTTACTAAAATTTTTTCAGCTTAAAGGGTGAGAAAATAAAATTTTTTTATGAAAAAATATTTTGTACATCAATTTAAAAAATAACTACTTATAATTAACTTTTATTAAATTTTCTCTATGTCCAACTAAAAAATTATGAGAAAATTTTCTTAACAACATTTTCTCAAAAAAATTTTCTTAAGAAAATAATATTTTCTCAAGAAAAATTTTCTTAGCAATCAAATACAACCGTATTGTAAAATGTTTTGTCTTTTGTAAAGACATTTTCTTTGCATAGAGAAAACACGCTTTCTTTTCGAAGGCCTTCTGTAAAGTAAGCGTCTATACAAAAGATGCGTTCTTTTGAAAGTCTTTAGGTGAGGTAAGCATCTATTCAAAAGACGCCTTTCTTAATTCCATTCAGTCGCACAAAGTGATTATAATTCACTTAGTGATATATCTCCTTTTGAATAAGTTGAATGCAATCATTAAGAATCTTTAGGTGGCCATAATATACATTAATTGTAGAATAATCGAAGAAAACCATTCTATTCCTCGCAAACGCCATGTAGCCATTTGTATGTAATGCATTTGAATAAAACTCCTGCTCAATTGGAACACATTAGGGGTCGATGCACGTCTCTCTCTTACAATTATTATTTTGTTTCTACTAAGGAAAGAGATATATAAATTGAGAAAGTACACAGAACCTAATAAATTAAACCTCAAAAATTTTGAAAAAAACAAATTCCATGGAACTAGTGAGAGAGGTTGTACATTTCCACTGTAAAAGAAAACAAAAGGTGAATATAATTATTAAAAGCTTATTCTTTACAATATAATCATCAATTATAAGCAATTAAATCCGCATGTTGAAGGCTAATTAATCAGGAGAGCTGGTGTTCAGACTTCCATGATTCTTAATGTAAGACCATTTTTGAATACTGTGTAGGCATGAGAGGAGGATCATTAATAGGCTTGAACCATAGTCAATGTGATCACTAGCAACAATAGCAGCACCACTAGCAGCAACTATAATATTAGTGTTAACAGTGGTAATTATTTTCTCTTCAGTAAATTAGCTTGTAATGCTCTCCTGATCTTCTTCTTTTGTCTCAATAATAATAGAGGAAGATGAATCTGCAGAATTCTCATTTTTATTAACAAATGATAATACTGCGCTTTGTTCTTGCTTTTGATCTTGATCAGTAGTTGATGAAGGAGAAGAAACAATTGGTTGGTGACTGAGAGGATCACTTCCCATTTTCCTAAGCTTCTTGATGTGAGTATTCCAATGGTTTTTGTAAAGATTATTAGTTCTTATAAAGAAGGTCTCGTTGATGGAAGAAATGAAGGGGAAAGCAGCAGATTGTGGTGTTCGGGAAAGATCTGTTCAAGAGGAAGATAATCTTGCACGTTCGAACAAAAAGACGAAAAGAATTGCTCCCCTACCAAAGATTGAGGTAGGAACCCAAGGCACCGAGGTTGCTCTGAACAATCTAATGCCATATCGTGATAAGTTGATAGGAGGAGATGTGGCAAGTGTTGAAGAAGACAACTCGAATCATAATGAAGAGAGGGAATACTCCATGGAAGAAAATGAAAGCAAAACAAAATCAGAATAGAATAAGGAGGAAAATAAATAAGAATATTGCATTTTCTTGAGCAAGAAAACTTCTGAGAGAATCCAAAAGCCCTGGTGAACGACGATACCGTTCAAGATATTGGGGAAATCCTTTAGCTATTAATTTGCATCCAACAGGGTAAGAACTCTATGGAAACCGATAGGACCGTTGGATATCAATGATTTGGGATTTGGGTTCTTCGTAGCGCTCTTTGGCTTGGAAGAGGATTACTTAACTGCTCTCACAGGGGGGCCGTGGGTGGTGTCTGACCATTACATCATGGTGCAAAAGTGGAGACCCAAATTAAGACCAGACGAAGAGGTAATCCAAACTACGCCAGTGTGGATACTGTTACCAAAACTCCCATTTGAGTTCTATGATGAGGAGGTGCTATAGTATCGCAACCCACCTCGTAAAGGTGACGTTACAACTGACACATAATACTATATATACTACACTTACGTATACATTACTATGTCAGCCTTTCTAACCTCATTATTCCACAATCTCCTTAAAAAAAAAAATCGACAGAGTTTCCCTTAAAATTTGGACTTATCCCAAATGAAATTTTTTACCTGATAAACAACATTATGATCCACAAATATACACAGTATATTTCATACACCATTCACAAATTACAACTATTTTCCACTCTCATCTTAGTGAAAGTAAAACTAATATCTCTCTAGCTGATATTACATATACAATGATAATTATAATTACACAAAAGTAAAACTCATAAAATAGATAAGCCCATGCGCATAGTAAAACTGGAAGAGCTATCTACTCTTCTTGCGCTGACTTTTTTCCTTTTCTATCGGTTCCTGAAATGTTAAAAAAATTAAGTGAGCTACAACATGCCCAGTGAATATTCTTTATTTAAGGCATTTAAATGCATTTAAATAAACATGCAAATTCTCAGATCAAATAAAACATTCAAATTCAGCATACTCATTTACACAATACATAAATGCATTTAACATAGTGCTCATGCTAATTTAAAACAATCATGCACCTCCTTATCCTTCCATTT
>JAJIYU010010334.1:0-16215 GCA_030144865.1 Tinospora cordifolia | reverse complement strand
AAAAAAAACTATTACAGCGAAAAATTCAAAACTTGGACAACATGCTCTTACATAAAAATTAGAAACTTTCTAAATAAATAAAAAAAATTAACTAATATTCATAGTCTTTATGTAATTCAATTTCCTGAAAAATAGAATGAAGGGGTGAGCACATAGCCTAGTGGATATTTTTCAAACCACTAAATTACTAATTTAGTATTAATAACACATTCAAATTTAAACACTTGTAAATCAGTAGCTGTAACACCCCTAGCTCCCAATCTCTATCGCATACGTCATAGGTGACGTGGTTGTCTCGTAGCTTGAGACTTCATTTCTTTCGTGTGCAGTCCATCCTGCTTTCTATTTGAGAGCTGGGGATATTATTTTTTCCTTACATCATTTATCACATCTGTTAGTTTCACCAGATCATATCCCAAGGTAAAAAATATAGTATAAATACAACAGAACAACAATAATCTTAGGATTTCATAATAACTAAAAACATTAATTTATGATCAGAGTTATGAACAAATCTCGTGGGCTCCATAGCCAACTTTTGATAATACAAATACTGTCTAGCCTGATGACCGACAACTAAAATGATCAAATATAGTGGGTCACATGCCCTATAATATATTTATTTTCTAATATCCCTATGTTGTGAAGCACGCTACTACTGATTAACATTGATTTGCTAGAAGCAATGTCTTCAATGGTTACCTGAAAAAAATGATTGGGTGAGCTCAAGAGCCCAGTGGATCATACACAATACAACAATAGCATTATTTAAATCAAACACTGAACATGCAAACACTTATCATCATTAAGCATTTCAAAAATTTATTTAAACAGTTGTTAATTAGACCGAAAGGGGTTAATCTCTGTGTTCTAGATCTAGGGAGCGAGATCAATTCTGAAACTCAAACCCTTCTATGTGAAGTTTCTGAAACCCAGTCCGTTCAGGTGTCAATCCTGACCACCGGTTTTAATTCTGCATTGAACACACACGAAGGACATTCGTCCCCACGCCAGTACGTGGTTAAAATCTTTATTTAATCATATTTTTGTGTACAAAGCATAATAAAATAAATATTTCATCAATAATTAAACATTTCATCAGCATGACATCATAAATCAATATTTTCATAAATGAAAACAATGACTTTTGATTTCTGATGTAGAAGATCGTACAAGACGCAACTATAGAGCATACTCTCTTGGTCATAAATAATATAAATTAAAAAGAAAGGAAAATCATTAAATCAATATTCTTGCATACTTCTAGGCATTCAAACAATGTAAGCATCACATATTCAACATTAAAATTCAAATAATACTCGAGAGTAGAGTAATCACTTCCACCTCAGTAGTAATTCTCTAAATCTCAACTTGTTCTGAGTCTTTGGCCAACAGTCTTCAGGATCTACATTTGGAAAATGTGATTTAATAGCTACCCATGAACAGTACCATATATATGAACAGTGCTAAATAGTAACAGTAAACAGTACCGTATATATGAATAGTAGACTACAAATGCGTATTGAAATGAACAACGACATCTCTAATCCTAAATAGAGACTAGAGCAGAGTAATTATACCTGCTTTGATCAGAAAAATCCTTCAATTGCTTTAAAAGAGGTACCCAACAGTAGATCTTCACTACTGCTATACAGAAACTAGGGTTTTTCCCTTTCTACTACTATATTTGCTGTCTAAAACAGCTGAAGAACAAGAGAAGAGAAGAGAGTAAACAAATAAATTATTTCTTTCTTGCTAGAATAAATTTTCAGAATGAGAGGGGGTTTATGTAGATTTTTTTGGCAGAAAAAGACGAAACTGCACAGTTGGTAATAGTTTGTTACTGTAGTTACAGTGCCTGTTACTGTAGCTACAGTAACCACCGAACCTTAATTTGTCTGTCGACAAAATAGTGACCGTATTTTTTAACAGTAACCGTATATTTGAACAATAATTTTTTTAACTCAAATTTTGGGTATTACAACACTAAAATTGTAGGTATTACGTTAGGCGTTTCAAACAACATTTTATTTGTAGTTGTAAATTTGGCTGAAAGGGTTTCAATGCCCTTAATGTTCTTTATCAAAATACCTTCATTGAGTGAAAAAACATTTTTTGTCAAGTTTCATTAGACTTAGGGCCTAACCCATATTCTAAGTACTTTGAGACATCACTCATGTGAACTAATCACATGTAAAGAACACCAACAGTGACCCTCATGTTTACTATGACAGTATGTGGTTTTTAATCTCAACATCTTTCATTAAATCTTATAATTATGAATTATAAATAAATCATGCTCAAGAAAATTAAATAAAAATAATTTGAACCTATAAACATCCAAAACATGAAAGGAACACTTAGTATGCATCATGTTTTAAAATAAACCTAAACATATATAATCTAATCATGACATGATTCTACGATGTACATGCAAAACTAAAATATATTTTTTAAGAAATAAATAAAACATGTTATTCAAATATAATATGTATACTAAATTAAAATTAAATATGCATGAACATGGTATTAAACTAAATAAATAGAATAGGGGTTTGAGAAGTCACTTCCACCTTAAAAATAAATTTCTTTTGCACGCCTTTAAAATCCGGTAGAGTTTCGTTATTCCAAAACTTCTAAACACTCAAGAACAGTTCAAGATTACTCAAGAACTGAGGGGATTGTCAAAAAGAATGCCAGAAAGAGTCAAGATGGACTAGTATGCTCTTACTTTGGGATGAAAAGAATGGGAGCACTAGAGGTCCTTTATATAGAGTTTAGGAGAGTAAAAATTAATAACTTTGGGCATTTTTCATATAGAAATTTTTTATTTTTATTGGGTTTTGGCGGCTCCAATTCAAATAATGGGTTTTAGGATTTTTTTTTGGGTGCATTTTTTGGATTTTTTTCTTTCTATTTTTCAATTTTTTCTCGTTTTTTTCAATTATCCTTTTTTCTTTTGATCAGTTGATCACGACCGCATGATCGGCAAAATCGTCGAAATCGTGCGACGAGCTATTGACCCACGCGCTCAAGTTCTACAATTTCGCCGAATTCGTGAGCAGTGCGAATATATATATATATATTATTCGACAAAGTATAAATACAGTAATTATTATTATTATTATTATTATTATTATTATTATTATTATTATTATTATTATTATTATTATTATTATTATTATTATTATTATATTTTTTTTAAAATAAACACACACACACACACACACACACACACACACACACACACACATATATATATATATATATATATATATATATATCTTACACAATGTCATAAATAAATGTTATTATTTTCATTTTTATAATTTTATACTATTATATATACAATTATTTATGTAATACTATTATAAATTTATACTTATATAATGTTATACTTATATTAGATAAATATAAACATACAACATTTTTTTAAAATAAAAATGTTAAATATTTACACTTACATTCTATTATGTATATATTTCTATACACATAATCTTATAATATGATATTATTTTAACACCACATATTATTCATACACATATTATATAATATTATTTTTACAACCATAACAAATATTTTTATATACTTGTATTTATCCAATTCATATGTCCGTGTATATATATATATGTATATATGTTTTTATTATTTATTCTCGGATTCCAAGGTTTTTCAATTAATTTAATTTATTTACATAGTTTATATTTAGAAATGTTATAAATTTCTCAAATGAATTATTTTATTTAAAATTCGTATAAAATTCGTAGGCGTTACACTCTCACTCTCATCTAATAGGTAGCCCCATGACCAACACATACTCAAATTTTTTATTTTTTCTTAATTCTCTACAGTACCACCATCCAAACTATCAAGGAGAACACATCATACCAAAGGCCATCCAACACACCCAACTTTACAAAAATAGGCCAAAATTTCACGACAATCAGCATACCTTTAAGTTGTTCTTACTTATTACCTGATCCATCATCACCTTTCATTGCAAGTGTGCACAAGCACACACCTAGCATGCCCTTTAGCATCCATGTTCTTTCACTTTCTTGCATTCAAAAAGGAGAGGATTGGTGTACAACTAGATCAAGGAGGAATTGTGAGAACAAAGGTATAACTCCCTAACCCAAGTTCTCATTGCACACACACACACACACACAAAGTCAGCCATGGAAAGTGGCTAAAACCCATGGCCATTTATGATCATTGATGCAAACATTTAGGGCATGGTTAGTGTAACACCCTGCCTCCCCCTACCCTATTTGTCTAGTATGTTATTCATCGCGTGCTTGCACGTAGGATATTCTTTTCTTTCTTTCCTCAAGTTGCTTGGGAGGCGAGCGATGTCACGTTTTTATCTTTTTTCTTTTCCAAGTCTCAACTTCTGGAGACTTCCTGATGAATAATAACTCATATACCAATTTCATAACACATGAGTAAAATCATTGACATAAGCATATTAACATCATTTATTTGATAATCAAATATTCAAGAGCAAAACATTCATATTTATTATACCATAAATAACTTTAAAATTTGACAAAAGGACTTAGGGCCAACATGCCCACTCAAACACTTTATGGACTTTGAGTTAAACCTATCACATTACCTCTTTCTGTAGTTTCCTAAAAGGTTAAAAGGATGGTAAACTCGAGAGCCCATTGGATTTTTTCAAATATTTAAGTTATTATTTCAACCAAACAAATCATGCATATCAAAATACTTTCATATATTAGGTGATTCAAACAAATTACTTGTTTAGAATTGACGTTAAGAACGAAAGAAAATGTCCTCTGTATCCCGTGTTAGGTTTTGGAATATCGGAAGTAACCTTGTAGGCCAATTACATATTCATACCCCTATCTTAGGGAGTGAACTCTTATCTTAACTACTAGTCTTATCTCATCAAAACCCACCTTGGGTTGGAAGTACCCACAACTAAATCCTCCATCGCATCAATACGTGGCTAGGATCTTTATTGATGTTTCTTTCGTGATAAATCACATAATTAATCAGATTAAGTTAGGCATACAATATGTAAGCATGGCACTAATCATTCAATAGCATTCTTGAGCATGTTATACAACATAGTTCATGTTATCATACATATCATGCATCATTGTTCATAAATTCTAAGTATCATGCATATTCATGGCATATCAAGTCTAATAAAGCATGTGCATATAACAATCATATTTAAAACATAATCACACATGCACTTTATTTAAATCAAAATAATAAAGTAAAACTTGGAAAACATCTCCACCTTAATCGCTTAATCCTTTGATCTTGAGATTCCAAGCTCCTTGAACCTCCACTACTTCTAGCACAGAATTTTTGTACAGAATTTTGTTTTTCCACCTTCCTACTACTCTACTTGTTGTTTAGAACAACCAAAAAATGAAAGAGATGCCAAGGGGAGGCAAGGAGAGCAAAAAGATAACTGTCTTGTTCTTGGTCAGACGAAGAGAATGGTACTCATGCTTGGGTTTATATAGAGTTCTAATTGACAACTTTTGGCAAGTTTGGGGTGCCTTCATTATAGAAACCTTCCTTAAACTCTTCCCTTTCTCATTTCATTTGTTTTCTATGCATAAAATTAGTAAGTAAAGGTTTTAGAAGTTGTTAATACATTCTTTTGGGTTCATTTTAAAAATCTTTCTAATTCTCTATTTTACTTATTTCTCACTCATATATTAGTAAGTAATTATTTTAGAAGTTGCTAATACATTCTCTTGGGTTAATTTCATTTTAAAAACCTTTTTAATTTTTGTTTTACTTATTTTTCACTCACATATATTAGTAAGTAATTGTTTCAGAAGTTGCTAATACATTTTTTTTGGATTGATTTCCTTTTAAAAACCTTTTTAATCTCTATTTTACTTTATTTTAATTATTTTATTTTATTTTTTAATTTTAATTATTCAAAAAAATTTCGGGGTATCACAATTAGATAGGACATCATAGACCATGTATGCACATACACAGTTACAACCTAGAGTAGGATATTGTGTACATACAAGGTTGGACATGTTCAGCTAGCCATGTACACACCTTTACATACCTACAGATCAACTATGAAAAGACATGCTCCATGTATGTTCAAGGCTAAAAACTTGGCCAAGCACACATATGAAGACCAGCCATAGACATTTATTCATCAAAGCATGTCGAATGGACTTGTTCTCTCAAGTGATTTACTAGGCTCGAAACTTCATTTTAGACATCCTTGACCCTATTATAAGGAATTCGATCCATCATTTTTTAGTGTGTGCCTTCGTCTAATCGCTAACTAATTGGTAGCCTACAATTCAAAATATATTAGTTATCTATTGGATTGAGAAGATTTGGGGAGTAATTATCCTAAAATAATAATAATTCAAACTTGATCAAAATTTTAGTCTCCTGAACTTGTTCAAATTTCAACATTGCATTTACATATGTTTAGCATAACATGCAAGTCACCTTCATTTCCCTAACTTCAATTACATTTTTAATTCCCACACCACCAGAGTAGCCAAACATTTCATGCTATTCACCTCCTTTTGCCACCACACTGTGATGGTCCAATGCCACTACATCTATTGCCTTTTCTTGTTGTAAATACGCTACCAACTTTGCATTTAGGGATGAAAATTCGTATCACGACATTATAATCTAACTCAAATAATACACGAAGTTAATTGGTGTTGCTTTAATAGAACTGGGTTGGGGTGAAAATAGGATGAACATGATTAGACTTCAGATCCAAGTTAACTTGTTAAATTTAAAAATGAAATGCTTAAATTAATTAAGATAACTTAAAAAGGTGACTTATGAATAAGTCAATCTAAAATTGACACATGTATTATTATGTTGGTCACACAATTTTTGAGACAAACATTTTTTATTTGATTTACTTTTAATAAATTATTTATGTTTTACATTTTTATTAATTCTTTTTGTAAAAAAATAATTTTAAAATTTTGTTATAAAAAGGTTAAATAGACTATAAATTGGTTAAATATGTTAAGTTAAACACAATCAAAATATGACATTTTAAAATAATTTGTTAAATTTGTCATATTCAAGTCACTCATTTATTTAGTGTGTCACATTTAGGTTTGTATGTCATGACACAATTAATAAATGTATTAGATTTTAGTTTATAATATATGTATAATACTTATTCTTGATGCAACCCATTTGCGACTAAGTGACACAAACTATTACCCTTATTTGAAATTAGCTGATTTTCAAATTTATAACAATTATCTCATCATCCTTGTTACCAAACCGGATGAAACACGTAGAAAATCTGAACTCTGGTGAGTCAATGCAACTGATGAGAAGTTGTCATTGGCTAGGACTTTAAAAAAGCTAGCCTTTGAGTCACAGAACCTTGGTTCTAGCGTGGCCATCATTTCTGTCCCTAGAGTTGGCCTTAGGGCATCTGCAATACTCATACGTTCGGTGTAGACTGAGCGTATGAGCTTGTGGACACGTCATTTAAAAAAATAATAAATTAAAAAAATAAAAAAAGGATTCAGGACGTTGAGCGCTCGGTCTGTACCGAGCGTTCAACGCCCTGTCGCTGAGGTGGCGCTCAATGGAGCGCCACCTCAGCGATATCAAACGCACATTGTGTTTGCCCTTATATACTGCAATATTGCCACTGCAGTTCCACCAACTTTCCTACCTTCCATAAGATCATCATTTTTGTCTCACTTCAAACAATGAGAATTCCAAAGGTTTAGCCAATGGGAGGATCCTCAGCAGTCATATCACTTCAGTAATTGTTAGGTATGGTTGCAAAGATGCAAGGAAAGACACTTATACAACTTTGAGAACGAATAAACTTAAAGGTGGCAGAGTTTTCCCAGCACGAGAAGGCATTAGATTTAGTGACAGAGGGCCATGACAATGTGTTAGCAGAAGGTGCAAAGTAGCATGAGATGGTTGGGTATGTATTCTGGAAGTGTGGGAATAAAAAGAAGCAATTGAAGCAAGAGAAATAGGGGTGGCTTACATATTGGGCCAAACATATGTAGAGGCAATTAAGTGAGTGATCTTCTTCAGTGACTTCGTGTGCCCCACAAGTGAGCATGGCAAACTATGCGCAGTTGTTGGAATTTAATCTCGTAATCATGTAATACATCTTGAGGGAAAAATCAACGATTTGTGGTTATCAATCCAAACCATATTGGAGCAATTCGAGTGTTTAATACGAACTTCAAATGTGAGAAATTGTATTATCCTCATGACTTGCTCCGCGTGTCTGGAATTTGGAATAAAACTAAAGATGTTGGCTTCATGATTGACAACTTTACCGGAGGGCCTTAAGTATATTATGCATGTACTATTTTTTAATTAAACGAATAATGGTATCACCTACTCGTGCCTGCTTTGATCTGCAATTTCCAAAAATTTCGTATTTCCAGATACTTACAGTTGCAGCCGATTGCTACTTAATCTCAAAATTTTCTTGTTTTTGATCGTACAGCGAGGATGCCCCTTGCCCGTAATAGTTTATTACTACAACGCTGGCGTCAATTATGAGAATCAAATTAAAGCCATAATAACATCTCCCAACACTGATCAGTACCTAAGACTCACTTTCAACCTATATCTATCATGGCATCTCCAAACCAGAGGATTAATGGCAGTTGTGTGGTTCAAACCATTCTTCATCTGGGCAATGTACTTGGGTCAAAATACACAAATTACATGCAATTATTCTTAATCAATTTCTAACAATCTTGTAAGGATAACAAAGCGTATCAATCATACATAGTACACCATGCCCACTTCAACTAGAGAAGTTTGTGGGACACCAAGTGCTATTGCAGGACGCCTACAGTTCTGTCTTAGAAACCCATACACAAAGTCTATGGCAAACTTCTTCACTAAAGAAGATGACTTGCTTGCCTTTACACATGTTTGGCCTAACATGTAAGCCACCCCCATTTCCCTTGCTTCAATTACTTCCTTTATTCCTGCACCACCAGAATTCCCAACCAGTTCATGCTGTTCTTCACCTTCTGCCACTACATTGTGACGCCCTTCTCCCACTAAACACGACACCTTTTCTTGCCGTAGAAGTTCTGCCACCTTTGCAATTAACTCATTCTCAAAGTTATACGTGTCTTTCCGCGCATCCTTGTAACCATACTTGACAACACATCTGAAAAGTTGGAACTCCGGTGAGCCGATGCGGCTGATGAGGAACCTCTCATTGGCTGGAACTTTGGGAACTGTCATTGACTGAAGAGAAACAAAAATGAGGATCTTGTGGAAGGCAGGAAAGTTGGTGACAAAGTGAGAAAACATTAGTGGAACTCCAGTGGCAATATTGGAGTAGATGAGGCCAATTCCAGGGACACGAATGATGCCCAGGCTAGAACCAAGGCTCAGAAGCCTCTCCAGGGATATCTTGTTCTGTGACTCAAATGCTAGCTTTTTTGAAGTCCCATAGTGCCAGATAGACATTATGGTCAGCATTAAGAGGGAAAAAGTAAGAGGAAGCCATCCTCCAAGGTGGACTTTTGAAAGACAGGCAGAGATATAGAGTAGCTCTATAGATCCAAAGCTAACAACAAAAAGGGCTCCAATAATAACACTTCTCCTCCAAACGGTAACAATGACAAGAAACATCAGGCATGTGGTAACAAACATTACAGTGATCACAGCAAGACCTGGAAAAAAGAATAAATTCATAATGTTTCTGTGCCATCAAAGAAGAAAATAGAAAAAAAAAAAAAAAGAAAAACAAAAGAAAAAAAAAAGAGAAAAAGATAATATGTTAATATTACAATAAAAGAACCAAGGAACTTCATTACTTGTTAACACTTTAAAATACAAATGCTTTCAACAATTTACAAATGCCTGTTTTATCCTCATTTTATTCCACAAGTACTCTGTAAATTTTTGTTTTATCGTATTCTTCCAAAAATTAAAAAAAATAACAATTGCAAAATCCAAAAGTCTATCCAATGGAATAACAGAGATTCATAGATCTTTTTGCCAAGTGCAGACATAGACAATCCCATTTTAAAAAGTCTAGAGCATGAAGTATCATGTATGCACATAATAGCATAATTATTCCAATCCCAAACCCCACCTATATATAGCAGGGGGCAAAAAACTCTAGTAAGAGGAGATCAATAACATTCACTAAATCTCACAAAGAAATCACATAAACATAAAAGGAGAAAGAATACATACCGTATGCATTACCAATCATGTCTGTGTCTCTAAAGCCAATCACAACAAGAAGACAGCAGAACATTAGAATCCAGTTCACCTCAGGGATGTAAATCTGCCCATGTATCTGGCTTGATGTGTGTATTATCTTCACACGTGGAAAACATTTAAGTGCCCGACATTGGCTAATAATTGAGAAAATGGCAGAAATTACGGCTTGACTGCCTACAATTGTTGCCAATGTTGCAATAATAAATACTGGCCAAAACACAACCTCTGCATTGCCAAAAGAAGAAAAAACATGAGATTAAGCAGCAACCTGCACAATAATAACCAACTGCAAATAAGAAATTTGAAAAATGTTCCACATGCAGAAATAAAATAGCCATGAAGTAGGTGACACAATTTCATCAATTAAAAAAGCAGTAACCGTATTATAAAAAATATATATTCCAAGACTTATAAGCCCGTAAATATCTATACCACACCAAAGATTCCTATGCATAACCTCTCCAATAAAATTGTCAATCAAGAAGTCAACTACTAATTTTTTTTTTTTTCCAGTTGAGTAAATTGGAGCTAGCCCGCGGTGAGGACAGATTTCTCCCACTTGAAGCTCATATTAAATACTTGAAGTGCTTCAATATGATAATAACATTGAATTTTCCTTCTACACATGCACAGTGGGAAATGTGGAGCTAGTAGTTTGAATATATTTGACATCATCTTCCAGATGAATATTTGATGTGTAACACACAATGCATGGAAACATTGGATTACAAGAGAAAGGGGGGAAAAACAGACGAAATGACAGTCATTGATGTATTGACAGTAGCTTGGAAGTCTCACATAAACTTGAAGTCTCAATCAAACATGGACACACTTCAAATAAGGAAAAAGAAGTGGAAATGACAGTCATTGAATTATTCACGTTACCTTGAAGTCTCATTCAAACATAGACACAGAGACTTCAAACTCATTTACCAGGATGGGTGAGAGAGGGAGCAAGAGCGTAAGAGCGAGAGAACTGAAAAACAAATTTTCCATTTTGTTTTGAGTGAGTATGAAAAGGGGCTGCATTGCTTCCAAGAAAGCCAATTGACAATGGCTTAAAACATTAAATGATCCTAAATAAGGTTTATGAAGAGAATAATTGGATGAATAAAGGCTGACATACATGCCTCTGTGGCATGAAGTCAGTCTGGAACAAATGCTTGTTTTACGGACTGAACTTAGACCTAATCCAATAATAATTCAAACTGAAGCTTAAGTAAGTTCTATATGCGGTTGAAATTGCAAAAATGTTTTTCATTACGTTTGGTGAATGAGTTTTTTCTTTACCAACTCCCCTATAACTTTTGCTCTATTTCAATGAAAAATACGACGCATTTTTCGCTAATAAGAATATAGGAATAAAAAAAATGTTATAACTATTTATCTTTCTAAGGTGGGCAGGGGCACCTGAAAAATTAAAAATAAAATGCTAGAAGAATATATTAAAAAAAAGGAAAAAGAAAAAAAAGAACATAATAAGAAATGAAGTCTCACCGGGTATGGCTTTATAGAAACTTCTTTGGATGTCTTCTTTGTTCTTTGAAAGATATGCAGCTTCACCCATGTATGCTAGAATTAAGCAAGGATAGACGACTAGGGTAAATGCCAACTGTAATAGAAAATAAACTTGCATTTAGGAATTAAAAAAAAAAAAAAAAAGCCCAAAATGGCTAGTCTCAACATAAGAAACAGAGGAACATCATAGTTCTCCGAGAAACCAAAATTATGACAAGCATGCCAATGTGAAAATTACATTTTGAAACATGTTACTGATTCACTATTCCCAAATATATGAGAAGAAGAAAAAGTCAATGAAATGAAAAGATTACCCTGATAGAAAGCTGAGAAAAATGGCCGAGATCAGCGAACATAGCTTCTGCACCTGATCAAACCAAAAATCTTCTTGTTAATCCCTGACAAATAAGAAGGCTTAACTAACTTTATCATTAAGATATACGACACCAACAGACCTGTCATACATAAGACAATGCCTCCAAGTGAACTCCATCCAGCTCTTCCAGCCTTTGAAAAGAAGTTGTAGACATAATAAGGAGACAAAGCTCTCACAATGCTAGGGTTCCAGTGGAATAAGTTATAAATCCCAACTCCACTAATACAAAGGAGCCACAACAGCAAAATTGGAGCAAAAAGAAAACCAACTTTATGTGTTCCATAATGCTGAAGTGCAAAGAGTGCCACGAGAACCATGCAAGCAATAAACACAGCACAATCTGCATTGCAGCCAGAAAACTATGTCAAATACCAATAAGAACACCAAACAAAAGAAGCTATTTCCATCTGAAGTTCTAAACAATGCCTGGCTGGTACTCTATTATAAGAGTACCCAAAAGTTAAAAGCGGTAAAACAAGACAAACTAAACTATCTAAAATTTCCCAAGTGCTAAAGCTTCCTATTTCTGGAAGTCATTCTCGCAAAACAGGAGCCTGGAGGAGTAATAATAATATTTGTATTATCCTTCTGTTTAATAAGGTAGATTAAGTTTAAAGTACTAACTTTACTTACTCTGGTGAAGATGAGGAACCTTGATTTTGACACCATTAACAGCAGAGAGTACTGAAAGATAAGAAAAATTGAAACATCACAACCTGATATCATTGGCAAAAACCAGTAGAGTTTTTCATAGTGAGGAATAAAAGCACAAATGTGGTAGAGGAGTAAAATTAACTGCTAAATAATGTTAAAAGGGGCATCATTAGGTCAATAAAGACAAAATCTGGCACACCATGGCGCTTTTAATGGATTAATATAAATGTGTTTTAGCTACTAATAGAGGGAGCACAAAAGAGGTCAGAATGATCATACCTGACATAGTTGGAGTTAAAATACCATCCCCAATGACCATACTTGTTCCCAAAAGTACAAATATAAACAATACAACACGCAAACATCGATACTTCTCAAATAACTGTTCTATAACTGAACCAGTTTTTGAATCATCAATGGGTTTTCCATCTTTATAAGTTAATAGATGCTCTTGCTCTTGTATGGTGGTGCTGGGAGTGTTCAAAAGACCCATTTTCGATTGCCTGCAGAGCAGTGAATACAAAGCAAAAGTTCCACCTGTGGAAAATCAAGGATTTGATATTTGCTTAAAGAACCAGCCCAATTCATTGCTCTCTCATTCTTGAAGAACTACAGTTAAAAGAAACAAGAATGATAAGGATATTTAGAAACACCTTCTCCATTGTCATCTGCTCCTAATACAAATATTATGTACTTGCAAAGCGGAATTAGCGTCAAAGTCCAGAAAATCAGGGAAAGTAACCCAAGAATCTCATCCTCTTCCTTTTCAAGGTGGAATCTGCCCGAGAATGTGCTCGTGAAGACATAAATTGGGGAAATGCTAAGATCTCCATACACAACACCAAAACTCTGGTACGCTAAACAAAGTGTAGTCTTGTATGCTTTCTGCATGATTAAATAACATAACCGTAAAACATCAAAATTAAACTGGAATTTAGTGGAAATAAGAAAATGAATACATTAAAACCAGATGAACCATAAGCGAGTAGTGCACCAAAATCTTGCATATATATATATATATATATATATATATATATATATATTACAAGGATACAATAGGAATAAAAAGAAAATACACCCCATCATCTAATCCAAGAGCGATATTAAAACTCCAAGGAGAGGTAAATCACTCAACAACCATATTGAATATGGTTAGTTATCATCAAGACATAGAATACAAACGATAGAATGCCAACTCAATAAAGAGATAGAAAGAAAGAAACCAAAAAAAAAAAGAATCTTCCTTTCCAAAAAGAAATTCTCCGTCGAAATACAGGAATAGAAATGCTTAAAATAATAATAATAACAATTAAAAAAAATATTCCCGAGAAGATGAAATCTGCGCATCACTTTTAACTACCTTAGAGAAATCTTAGAAAAAGAGATTTGTAGCCTTGTGTTAAAACCACTTCAACAGATATAAACAGAGCATACAACTTATACACACCACAAGAAAACAAAAGAAGTAGAAACTCGAGTAATATTTAGAAAAGGAAACAGAGAATCCAAGATAAACATGCCACAACAACAAGTCCTTGAGTATGATAAGTATCTACCTCGTAGAAGAAGTAAAGCTGAGAGTGCAATACAGACAAACACCAAAAAGTATGTTCAAGAAATAACATGTCAAGTTCATCAAACACTTGCACCAAAAATAGCAAAACCAGCAATTTGCTAAAATGAGAGTTCCAACTGAGAAAAACATAACAGTGACCAAACCAAAACCACCTCACAACGACATCCACCATCGAAAAAAGCCCTAGAAATCTCAGCAATAATAATAACAATTATAATGGATGGATTAATCTAATCAAAGAAAGAAAGAAAGAAACCAACGGAAACTCACAAGACGAGATAAACAAGACTGCGTTTCGGAGTTCAGATCCATTCCTCTCCAAACCCAAACTGAAAAACCCTTTCAATCAAAATCAAGCGTCACTTTTTTTCTTCTTCTTAAAGAGATTACTGAACCAAAATCTCTCAGAATTCAAAGTAACTGACAATGAAATTATTCTCGATCTTCCACATCTGACACACTCTCTGGGAACCAAAATGCCAACACTCACTCTAACATCTCCCTTCCGAAATGCTTTTTAACCATTAATGTATATAAAGTCGTCGGCTTTTTGTAGTTTCAGTTTTAAAGAGCTTTTCAAGTTTCAGGAACTCCGAGTGTATTTATAGCGAGTGGAGTTGCACAGAGAGAGAGAGAGAGAGAGACAGGGAGAAAGTTTGGCCTAAAAAGAAAGACGCAAAAGGAAGCAGTTAAAAAGGCCGGTGTTAAACCGAACATAAAACGGGCGATTTTCATAGCCACCCAAGCGTGCTTCTTGGACTGCACGATCTTGTATATATTTTCCAGTGTCTCCATGCCTTTGATAATTAACTATTACCATTCGCCACGCGTCCAACGTAGATCAACTTTCAGTAAAAAGAAAAAAATATTCACTGTTTTTTAAAATTAAGGATATGTTTGATTGCTAAAAAAATAAAAAAAATTTTAATTTTAAAAAAATATTATTAAGAAAATTTTTTTACAATTGTTTAGTTAGACATAAAAAAATTTAATAAAAGTTAATTATAAGTAGTTATTTTTTTAAATTGATATATAAAAAAAATTTATTAGAAAATTTTATTTTCTTACCTTTAAAGGTGAGAAAATTTTGATGAAAAAAGTTGTTCTGAGAAAATTTTTTCTTACCATTTTTATCAATCAAACATGAGAAAATAAGATTTTCTAAAAAAAATTAAAATTTTTTCAAAAAAATTTTAATTTTCTTCTCAACCACACAAGTCTAAGAGCTTTTTTCACAAAAAAGTTCTACTTTATTAATGAACGTCCGAACATTGACATTGTTTAACTAAAAAGCAAAATGACTAAAGTCCATAAGCTGCTAAACTAAATTCAGATTATTTTTATAATATTGTATTAGATTGGATTATATAAAACAAAATGAGATTAAAATTGAATAACCATACATGTGCTATTTAGGATTAAAAAAATTAATATAAGAAATTAAATTACTTAAAAATAAAAAAAAAAATTACAAACCAAAACTAAAAGCAAAAGCGAAAAAAAAAATTAATTTTGAAATTTGTGATTTTTTTTTACTCAAAACATTAAAAAGAGAAAGAAGAAAAAGAAGAAGAGTTAAAAAAAACTGAAAAAGAGAAAATGGTGGAAGAATTAAAGAAGATGTTACAATGGATTGACGTTAACACAATCAAAATAAGAAAAAAAAATGGAGATAAATAAAGTTTCACCAAGTAATCACACCTTTTTTGGTAGGATTTATTTATCCTCAAAATATTTTAAAAAAAAAAGTAAGTGAACTCACTTATTATTAATCTTATCTAACTACAACCAAACATAAGACTAGAATTAAGATGAATCTAATCATATCTAAAACAACCCCCTCAAAGAA
>JAJIYU010010333.1:0-16349 GCA_030144865.1 Tinospora cordifolia | reverse complement strand
TATATATATATATATATATATATATATATATATATATATATATATATATATATATATATATATATATAGAAAGAATCACGTGAACAATACCCGTGGATACAGTTTATGTGATTAAAAATCACAAAGAAGAAAAAATGATGAAAAAGGAATCACAAATCACGTTTGGGGCATTCGTTTTTTGTCACCAGAGATCTGATTTTTGCCCAAAGATAGTCAAAATAATTTAGATTAGATCTAGAACAATTCTAAGCATCTAAAGTAAGATTTTGAAGCCTTAAACTCGTTCAAATCAATTCCTATAGGCTAACAACATCAAAATCGCAGAATTGGCTGTGCGATTTGGGGGTTTTGGCACACCAAATGATTCGGAGTGAGGTGAGCTTAGATCTTGCTTCTAAACCGTTGAATTAATGATTTTGGACTAAATTTTGGACGTTTTGACTCTTCATTTGAAGTTTTTTATGGATCTAATAGAATTTCATATCTAGGCGATTTGGAGGACAAAATCCTTTGGACAAGGATAAAACTCAATCTGCTCAACGTTTGAGGTAACAGTCAAAATTAAAGTTGTTCTATTCTAAATTTGGAAGAAAATGAATATAGTTTTGTATGTTGATATGGTGAAATGGGAAATTTGAATATTTGGGACCCTTATATAAGAAAATTGATATGGATGAGCTAGAATGGATATGAATTGTGATTTTTTATCGTAGTTTGGGGGGTTTGGAGATTTAGAGTTTAAATTTATGAAATTTCTTTTTTTCTAGATTTTGGAATTTAGACTGTTGACCTTGGCAAGAAGGCGCAAAGGTCCTTCTACATTATCAAGTGGGCAAGATTCTCTTGCTCACTAGTGTTGTGTAGACTTAAAGTTCAAAGCATGATGTTTGTGTAGCTTAAGATGTTAGATGCATGCTAGGATGTATATGATTCTTGAATGCTTTGATTGAAGATTGAGCATAAAGTCTGTTATATACTTTCAGTATTTGATTGAATATGAAGCATAACATCTGGTTATTTCTAGTACTTGCTACATGATTTAGATACCTTGCATGATGACATGGTATGGAATGAAAATGATTGAAAACTAAAGAAGATTAAATTCAAATTTAAAATTTCACATACCAAGGCAATGGTGGCATCTGTTGATGACTCGTGGACGTGGCCATATTTGCCACATGACATCTTCTTGATCCCATCGTCTATGTTCTTAATGGAGCCGCCTGCAATAGTTGAGAGTTCCTTGGATGGGTGAGTAGTGATCGTACATCATTACAACAGTTTTTGGATGTTGTGATAGGTTGAGAACGGTATCGTGGCTCGAGACGGTACTAATTAGGATCAATTTTGTGTCACAGAGGGACACTAAAAGTATATTTCTTTCGGTCTTAGAGTATAACAAAACAATTGAATGTTTGAAACAATTAATGTAATGAAAGTGTCTGGCTTGTCAGCAAGTAAAGCCGAACACAGGAAACCGTCGGACTATTGTAGCCACTTCCGATGCCAAAATGGAAGTAAGATAATATTGCGATGGATTTTGTTAGCGACCTGCCAAAAAGTTAAAAGGGGGAAGACACCATTTGGGTCGTAGTAGATCGACTGACTAAGGTAGCACACTTTCTACCTATTCAATCTACTAACACAGTGAGTAGGCTGGGTGAGATTTATGTTAGAGAGATTGTGCGGCTTCTTGCTGTCCCTAGGACGATAGTGTCAGACAGAGATTTCAGCTTTACATCTTAGTTCTGGCAAAGCTTACAGAAGGAATTGGGGAGCAGACTCACCATGAGCACAACCTTTCATCTGCAGACAGATGGATAGTCAGATAGGGCCATACAGATACTGAAGGATATGCTTAGAGCATGTACCATGGATTTCAAAGGTAATTGGAGCAAACATCTACATTTAGCTGAATTTGCCTATAATAACAACTATCAAGCAAGCATCAGGATGGCTCCATACGAGGCGCTCTACGGCAAACCTGTAGATCACCATCTTGTTGGGCAGATTTTGAGGACCAGGTACTCACTGGACCTAATTTGATTGAGGAAATGAACCTACAAGTTATGCAATCTAGAAGAGGCTAGCTACAGCACAGAATAGACATAAGAGCTATGCTAACAGGAGGAGGAAACTCTTAGAATTCCAAGCAGTGATAGGGTTTTCTCGAAAATCAACCCACAGAAGGGGATTTGCAGGTTTGGAGTGAAAAAGAAGCTAGCACCTTGATGTATCAGTCCGTTTGAGATTCCTAGATGGGTCAATGCATGTGCTTATGAGCTGGATTTGCTGAACAGAATGTCCTTAGTACATAATGTGTTCCATGTTTCGATGTTCTAGAAGTATGAGCCAGACCCTTCTCATGTCATTCACTGGGAGGATGTCGTACTTAGGGACGATGATACTTACGAGGAGCCAACAGTCAGTATCCTTGATCGTAAGGTGTAGAGTTTCACGACCAAGGATATGCCCACTAGTCAAAGTCCTAAGGAGGCATCATAATCTAGAGGAGGCAACCTAGGAGTTAGAGAGTGAGATGCAGAGGAAGTACCCAGATCTCTTCACCAAGACCGACTGATTAGGCACATTATACAAGTACTTTCTATTTAAATTTTGAGGACCAAATTTTTTTTAAGGAGGGTAGATTATAATAACCTGTGAGTGTTAAAAGTGTGCATGTCGAAAAAGAGAAAATAATAATAATAATAATAATAATAATAATAATAATAAAACTATAAATGTATTGTAACAACTCGGGCCCACAACGTACCGATATTATCCCCACATCCCCACCTTAGCCATCGCTGACTGGGTGTAGGGTTTTGTTCTTGGCAAGACTCGAACCTGAGTCTCACAAAAGCGCTCGACACTAGTGATCACCTGTGTATGCACTCATAGCCCAGTCACAACTCTAAGGTCCAGCTGATGTGGGATTATTACAATTTACCCCCCTTAGAGGTCATGTCGTCCTCAAGATACACACCCATTATGCCCAGAGCCTACTTTGATACCATTTGTAACAACTTGGGCCCACCATGTATTGATATTATCCCCACCTTAACCACCGCGGACTGGGTGTAGGGTTTTGTTCTTGGAAAGACTCGAACCTGAGTCTATCAAAAGTGCTCGGCACTAGTGACCACCCGTGTATGCACTCATAGCCCAATCTCAACTCTAAGGTCCAGCCGATGTGGACTAGAGTTGAGACTGGGCTATGATTGCATAAACAAGTGGTCACTAGTGCCGAATGCTTTTGAGAGACTCAGGTTCAAGTCTCACCAAGAATAAAACCCTACACCCAGTTAGCGATGGTAAAGGTGGAGATAATATCGGTACTTAGTAGGCCCGAGTTGTTACATGTATCAATCAAGAAATAAAATAAAGGCTTTCTTATATATGTGTATGTATAATCTAAAGAAAGAAAAATAAAAATAACCCTAAATGTTTCAACTCGTACACATTAAATTTTTAAAAATACTAAATAAATATAAAAATGTCTGAAAATAAGATTTAAATGTTTACTATAATATTTATTAAAGAAATAAAATAAATCATGTCAGTTTAAGTTGGAAAAAAATCGAAAAACAAAAATGTTATATTAGGAGGCCTTTTTGAGCTAATCCTAGAAAAAAAGAGAGAATTGGGGCAAAAAAAAATAAAAATATGTATATATATAAAAGAAAGAATCACATGAATACTACCCACAGATACGGTTCACATGATTAAAAATCACAAAGAAGAACAAATGATGAAAGAGGAATCACAAATCACGTTTGGGGTGTTCGTTTTTGGTCACCAGAGATCTGCTTTTTGACACAAATCACGTTTGGGGCGATCGTTTTTGGTCACTAGAGATCACGTTTAGATACCTTGCATGATGACATGGTATGTAATGAAAATGATTGAAAACTAAAGAAGATTAAATTAAGATTTAAAATTCCACGTACCGGAGCAATGGTGGCATCTGTCAACAACTCGTGGAGTGGCCATATTTGCCCCATGGCATCGTCTAGATCCCATCGTCGGTGTTCTTAATAAAGGAGCCGCCTGCGACGGCTGAGGGTTCCTCGGATGGGTGAGCAGTGACCGTACATCATTGCACCTGCTTTTGGATGTTGTGATAGGTCGAGGATGGTATTGTGGCGTGAGATGGTACTAACTAGGATTGATTTCACGTCATTGAGGGACACCGGGAGTATATCTGTTTCGATCTTAGAGTATACCAAAACAATTGAATGTTTGAAACAATTAATGTAATAAAAGTGTGTGCATGTTTTAGATTTTGATTTATATAATACTAGTAATGTGTAGGGAAGATCCATTGGGCTTTCGAGCTCACTCCATTTGTTTTACAGGTACTCATAGAGGTGGAGTACACTCGTTGACCAGTTGATCAAGAGTTGGTGAGTGACCTCGCTGGGAAGTCACTGTTGGACTCGTATTTTTATTTTTGTCTATTTTCACAGATCTTGTATATATTTTGAACAGAGGCAAATGACACATGTATATGTTCAGTTATACTTGAAACATGTTGTATGAGTTGGTTATTTTGATGGATTCCGCTGTAGTAATTTGTTTTCATTATAAATATTGATTGTGAAAAATTCGATTAAGTGTTTGAAATTATTTTTCTGAGGTATGAAATTTGCTGACATGCACAAAATGATTTTCTATCAAGATTAATATATTTTCTCATTTAATGGAATTGAGAACGGATTTAGAGAGTTGAAAACAAAAATGGTTGGCGACCCTAGGTTCCCAGCTGATTAGACCCACGGAAATGTGTAACGTCATGCACGCATGACATCTAAGCCGAAGGGAGCGCTTATCTCTATGCTGGGCCCGACATGAGGTGTGCAGGAGGACTTGGGTTCCGGTTCGGGGGCCCGGATGTCACATAAGGCTTCTCTCTCTCACTCTCTCTATCATCTTCTTCACGTCCTTCTCTCCATGTCCTTTTCTTCAATTCCTACAACAGTAGTCTCTCTCCCTCTCATCTTCTTCGTGCCCTTCTCTTCATATCTTCTTCATTTCCTTTTTGCAAGGTAAGTTTCTCTCTCTTCATCTTCTTCACACCCCCATCCCCCTTTTTCCTCATTCTCTACTCCTTTTCTATTGGCATATCCTTAGTGCTCTCTTTTTGGTGACAACTGTTTTGTTGTTTGCTATTAATCTTCAAAATTTCTACAGATTTGCAAAATCTGCAACACTCATGATTTTTAAATCATTAAAAATGATGTTATAGTTTAATTTGATTTGACTTTCTTGCATTCCATATGAATTTGTAGGGATAATTAGAAGTTGGGACAATAGGAGAGTGGGAGCATAAATATCGGAAGAATGATTTAGATGTGAAGTATCCAAAGAAGTCCAGGACTAGGAATTCATCTCCCTCTGTAGACAATTGAACTGAAATGAGGATTTCTGGGAGAGAAAGTGCCTTAGGACACTCTTGTCAAAAAAAAAAAAAATCTCTTCTCAACTGAATGCACATGGAAGGAAAAATTTTTTGCGCTTGGGAAAAGAAATAGGAGGTTGGGCAATGGGCTTGGGTTGTGGAACTAAAGATCGAGGAAAAGTTGGAGTTAGAGGTGTTACACCAAACATCTTACTAGATATTGAATAAAAAGTCATTACCAACTTTAAGCCCAATAATAGGTCGAAAACATGGATTGTCAAATAGCAATTTATTTATGTATCCCTTCTTTGGGTGGTGCAGTTGAAGTGGTTGTTTTGGTTGTTGCATTGTTATCTTCGTTTAGGTCAGAAACATGGATTGTCAAATAGCAATTTATTTATTTATCTCTTCTCTAGGTGGTGTTGGTGTAGTGGTTATTTAGTTTGAATGCCGGAAATGAAGATGCTGCTAATGAGCTCGAGTCTAGAAGTTCATTTGTTTGGGTATAGTCTCCGATGTTTTGATTTTAATTTCTCATTTGATTTTGCGTCTATTTGGTCCTAGAGGATTGTAGAGAAACTTAGTGTGGTTGTTCCTCATTGGAGCTCTCTTGTTAGCGCCAGTATGGGTTCTAAGCAAGCTCTTCCCATAAAAGAAATGGATTCCCTTGATCAACATACTCGTCATCACTTACAAGCTCGCTAGAATGCCACAAACAACGTCTACCAACACAACAAGCTGGCTTGTAACTGGTAATGTGGATGAGAACAATCATTCAAATAATAATAATTTGAGCAAGGTCACAAGAAAAGATGAAACGAAAGCTATTTTAATTAATTGTAATTAATAATGATTTTTTTTATGCGTGAGCATATGAAGGGTTATCAAAAAAAAAAGTTTTATATGTTGGTTTTAATGAATAATAATAATAATATATAGAATATAATTAATTTGTTATATTTATATTGTAATGATCCATCTTTTTGAGATATGAAATTTATAGGTTCGATATAAGTATTCATATGTATTTTCTGAATTTTTAATGAAAATACATAAATTTTATCCATTTTAATCGAACAAAATTAGATTAATTGAGAAATATAATTTTTAGAAAGAGAATATATTAATTATTGAAAAAATGTGATTTTTGGGAAGAAAAATGATTTTTTGAGTGATTGTTTAATTTAAAAAAAAAAAGAATATTGAGTTTTTGAGTAATTATTTGATTTTTTTGAGAGAAAAACATAGATTTTTGAGTAAAATAAAAAATATATAAATATTAAAATTTGTGGTATAATAGAAATTTTGAAAGAAAATGAGGTGAAAATAAATAAATAAGTAAATTTACAAAAAATAAAATAATAATAACTGTTATAAATAATTATATTGAATGTCTTTGTAACCACTATCATTTAGTACTTTGTAACCCCTTTGTATTTAAATTTTTGTAATCCCTAAATCTCATTATGTCTAAGTTTAAATATTATAATTATGATTTGTGTAACCCCCTCATTCCTAAAATCTATATAAAGGGGTGCTTACATTGTAAAATTTGTATCAAGGTTGAAATTCAACCTATTATCAAGAGAATGAAAAGTTGTCTCCATTTTCTATTTTCTCAAGTTTGTCTTCTAGTAGTTCTTTGGTCTTCTGGTAGTTTTTCTTTTATTTCATAACACGTTATCAGCACGATCACTCTCTTGATGAAAAAATCTTGAAGATCAAAGAAACAAGAGCTTCAAAGGTGAAAGTTTGAAGGTATGTTTTTAATTTGTGAGATTGATTTTTATATTATTATTTGAATGATGCATATATTTTGCATATATGTATGATTTAGTATAAATTATATATAATATCATTGACCAAGAAAGTATGCTCTGTAGTTGCGTCTTGTACGATCTTCTACATCAGAAATCAAAAGTCAAAATGTGACAAATGAATATTGATTTGATATATAATCAATTACTTTTGTTCTATTCTTGATTTTTATAATACAAACAGTACTACAAGTTTGAGTTGATAGTAGGTAAGCCTTGTCTCGAGTAAAGTTAAACATTGAAAAGGAGATGGGTTATTCCGTTCTAGGAGGCCGGTTATTTAAGAAGACTCTGTGTCACCGCTCTTTCCTGGAGGTTGTCCTACTAACCATACAAATAGTACTTTTTGGAAAAAAAATTAAGACGTAAATATTTGAAAATAACATTTATATATTATTTTTTATTATAATTTTATTACAATTATATATGTATGTTCATTTATAAATTATATATGGATGTTAAAGTATAAATGTTTAATATTATGAAATATAGTAAATATATATATCTATCTCATTAATATTATGAAAAATGAATGATCTTTATGAATATAATTATTTTGATGTATGAACAAAATAAAAATAAAAATTCTTTTAATAAAAAAAATTTCGTCCAAATATATATTCCCCGAAGTGAATGTTGATTTGTTAATAATTATTGATATGAACGTAAATATAATTGCTATAATATTAAAAAAATATTATAGTGATTGAAATAAGAATAATTTCTCTAGAAATAATTCTCATATCATAGTGATTATTGTTTTCAAATAATTAATATCATGATATAAGGCATAAAGAGATTGTAAATTAAATGATATTATTTTTTAAAATTGAAAAATAACTCTAACATGATATTTTTATCTAAATTAAAATTGTGATTTTCATTTATTTTTATTAAGTCTATTGAGCTTGATATAATATTTTTATTTATATCTCAAGCTACATGAAAAATTAGATATGATTGAAATTATTTATATATTTGAATCAATAACAAAGGTCTCGAAGGCCTTCAAGTTCCAAGGCCCTTAAAATATTTAAAATTATTTCAATCATGTATTTGTTTGAAATATTTATTCTATATATTTTATTCATATAAATAAAAGAAAATTTTGTGAATAAAATATTTATAACTATTTATAGTTTGAAGCTATATAAAAAAGATTTAGTTAAAATCTTATTATTTGTATTTATTTAAATGCAAAAAAATATTATGGTTGATTGCACCTAAAGTTGCACTACCAATTAGATACAAAATATATTATGATACTTGATTTTATATATTAAAATTACAAACTTGAAAAAAAAATCATTGTATGAAGCTATATAACGAAAAATAATATTTTATAGCTTAAAATTATTGAGAAATAAAGTTTTGATTATTGGTTATTCCAAAGAGCTTTGGTAGTGAGATTTTATAGCATAAAGCTATTGAAAAGAAAATTTATTAAGTCAAAAGCCATGAAATTTAATAAATATTATAATTAGTCAGAAGCCATTAAAATATATTGAAATATAAAGTTATAATGTTATATATGCATATCTATTAAGTTTTTTTTATAAACCCTAATATATAAGTGTAAATTAATGAATTAGCCTGAAGCTAATTAAGAGTTAGATTAATAGTAATATATAGAGCGTTTCAAAAATATATTTTACCATTTCTTTTATGTGAAGAATATTTAATTATTAATTAATATCAACTTTGACATAGACATTTGATTTTATTATTTAATGTCATTTTTTGGCATTTATCTGCTATGTCAAATTGATTTTATAAATATTTTGTGACAAATATTATTTAGAAATTCATCTTAATTAAGTTTGCACATGAAGTTGCAATATTACCTGATCAATTAAACTAGAAGTTTATTTTGATCATATAATGAATTATGTAATATTTAAATCTTAAAGTGTCATAAAATAATATTTAAAAAAATATTATTTAACAGTGAATATGCTCTTGAAGTAGCATTAAATGTTAGAATGTTGAAAAATAAAATGTGAAGAAATTACATTTTGATATATTTTATATGACAGAAATTATAATTTGAATTATTTTAAGAACCACAATTATGGTTGTAGTTGTTAATAACATGGTTATAACTATTACTATTCTCCTAAAGTAGAATAATGTCATTGTTACAATATATGAAATTAGATATTATAAAATGTTTTCATCATTTATCAAATAAATTGATATTGGTTGGATATCCGTAGTATCACCATATGAAGTATTTGCATTATACAGTAAATAAATTAATATTGGTTGGATACCTGTAGTATTACCATATGATTGATAATGTCGTAATAAAAAATATGTTAAGATTGAAAAGTTATTGATGACTCTTGAAGAGCAATTAGTCTATTACCAAATGCAATATTTAGCAATGACAAAATAATGTTTCATATTTTGCTAAAATTACTCTCGAAGAGTAATTAATATATTGACAAATAATTACTCTTAAAGAGTAACTTAAAGATTAGTAAATAGTTATTCTTGAAGAACAACTAGTTTTCTTCTTGGTTCATTATATTGAAATATAAGGTTAATTGAAATATATTGTGATTGAGAGCAAAAAGTTTTTTAACACAAATATATTTATATTTTGGTATAGCTGGTCAAATTGTTGAAACCTCAATATGATGTTTATATAATGATATGATTTAATGAAGCAATTTTCTTGCATTTGGGGGAGAAACCCACTTTTGAAATAATGACATATAAAATTGTCAATGCAATATGAGGCTATGTGAACATGAATATTAAAGAAGAATTTGAAAACCAATTGATAGTTCACAAGATCAATTGACTATGTGAACATGAATCTCAAAGGAGAAGTTGAAAATTAATTGGCAGTTCACAGGATCAATCATGTACAAATAAAAGTCAGTTAACTGATGCACAAGTTATTTATGAAAATTTGACATACCTGAAATGTAATTGACCGGTCAAGTCAAAGGACACATATTCCTAAAGAGGAATAAAAAATATTCTGATTATATGTCCCATGAGTTGAGAATTAAATATTCTATGGAATGGAATAAATTGGGATGTAAGTATTCTGAGACATAAATATCTCTTGAAGAGATAACTTGGAAAATTAGATATTCTCTAAATAGAGAATATATTTGATATAAATGTCCATAAAAGGACATAAGTATGTCTCATATGTGAAAATATCATAAATTCAATATATGTGTGAAATATTGAATGAAAATGAATATTGCTCATAATATTTATGATATTTAAAAGTGTCCATTGATATTTTATAAAATGAAAATTTCACACGATAGGTTGTGGAATAATGTCGACATTAAAAATGAGTAATTTAAACTCATTGACGAATAATAAATATTTTTATCGCAACACTTGATAGTACATGATGTGTTTGATGTAAATGAATATTCTATGAAAATTTTCAAAGAAAAATGGATCCATGGATGATGATATATATGAAAAATCCCTAAAGGATTTAAAATGCATGCTTGAAGCAAATGCTTTTAAATATAAATTTTAGAATGATTAACATTATGAAACACGTATGTTACTTGATTATTTATGTGCATATCTTACAATCTTATTGATCTATATTAGTGATTATATATGTGTAGTGATTATATATGTGTGTGCATATCATAATTATATTTATTAATTCGTGTTTGTTGTGCTTATCCTTATTGTTTACAATTTGAATGTTATAACTCTATGGGAACTAGTGAAATGAAAATATATCAAATTATTCAAATTTGATATGTAATCTTGGAAAAATAAAATTTTATCTCCGCCTGCAAATTGAGAATTTTCTAAGTTAAGTACTTGTCCATCACTAAAAGCTTATTGAGAAAGTTTTAGAATTATTTTATATGGACAAAACATATCTATTAAGTTTTCAAATGATGATTAGATCACTTGAAGTTGACAAAAACTATTTCATCCTCATAAAAATGATGGAGATATTATTGGTCCTGAAGTATCAAATGTTGTTGTTGTTATTAATGCATTTATGTTTTTAGCAAATTATACAAGATTAGATATTGATTTCTCTATCGTGTAACTTGCAGAATGTGGCTCTCACCAACTTGAAGAGATTGGAATAACATTAAATATTATTATGCTATCTTTGAGGATAAGTGATATAAGTTTATATTTTTCTTCAAGAATGTTAAAGTTGGTTAGATATGCAGATATTGGATTTTTATCGAATCTTTACGAAGTAAGGTCACAAAATGGGATATATTTTCACTTATGATGATACTATGATATAATAATGATACATGAAATGAACATTGGTTGTAAATTATTTACATCACTATGAGATTTTGGTGACCTATAAAACAAGTCACGACGTATATGGTTGAGATTTATAATCCAACATATTTGAAGATCTTGTGAGTTATCTTCCGCTAAATATTGTATTACAACATTATATGAAGATAGTATAATATACATTGGCCAATCAAAGGATGGATATGTAAGTGGATGATAGAGCCAAACATGTTTTCATCAAAAATTTCTCATGACACATGAGCTTCAAAAGAATGATATAATTCATATTCAACAAATAAGATCGAGTGAAAATCTTGAAGACTTGTTCGTAAAAGTTCTGCCATATACAAGATTTATAAATACATGGTATTGGAGTGTGATGACTCAAAGATATTTCAAGTATGACAATAGAAGAAAGTTTATATATATCATCATCAGAGGGAGAATAAAAATGAGTTATTGATTAGTGCACTGTACTCTTTTTCCCTTAGCTAAGGTTTTGTCCCACTGGGTTTTCCTTGCAAGGTTTTTAATAAGGCAGTCATAACAATAGTATAAGACTCCAAAAGAATATGTACTCTTTTTCCTACTAAATTTTTGTCCCATTGGGCTTTATCTAGTAAGGTTTTAATGAGGCATATTCTCATATAAAAAACATTCAAAGGGAGAGTGTTATAAATAATTATATTGAATGCCTTTGTAACCATTATCATTTAGTACTTTGTAACCGCTTTGTATTTAGAATTTTGTAACCCCTAAATTTCATTATGTCCAAGTTTAAATATTGTAATTATGATTTGTGTAACCGCCCATTCCTAAAATCTATATAAAGGGGTGCTTACATTGTAAAATTTGTGCCAAGGTTGAAATTCAACCTATTATCAAGAGAATGAAAAGCTGTCTCCATTTTCTATTTTCTCAAGTTTGTTTTCTAGTAGTTCTTTGATCTTCTAGTAGTTTTTCTTTTATTTCATAACAATAACAACAATAATAATAATAATAATAATAATAATAATAATAATAATAATAATAATAATAATAATAAAGAGAGAAAATGAAAAAAAGAAAAAAACTCGGTCCTGGTTAGCCCAGGCCCACGAAGACGCAAGAGCATGGACCGAGTGGCTCGTGCGGGCCAGGCCCAACGCACAAACCATTCAATTGTGTGGGCCGAATTGGCACATGGGCCGACCCACGCACTTGCCGGCCCACACGCCCAGCTCCTCGTACTTCCTCATTTTAGCTTGTTTTTTTTTCCTTTGTTTTTTTTTTTTTTTGTGTTTTCCAGTGGTTTTCAGCTCAAAAACCAGCCGAAACCCTGTTGTGAACCATAGTTTTAACCATCCAACAAGACTTTTAGCTAGACCTATGAGCACAGGCAAGAAGGCACCTTGCATGGCAACCCATGAGCCATGTGGCAAGCCATTTTGTCTTGTAAGGGTGCTCTAACATACAACAAAAACCTAGATTTCCTGCAATTTTTTCAGTTGAACACCCAACTTCAGTAACTCATTTCTCCATCCTAAATCCATTTTCCCTGATGTTATAGTTTTTTGAAAGCTTCTACTTCCCTCTACAATAATATGCAAACCCTTCCTCAAATTGTACAACCATAAGAGAGAAAAATGACCAACAAGGTAGGGTACTCAATATAGTTGAAAACTGGAAACTACAGAAAAATAGTGTTGATCCAATCTTTGAAGGGGTGGCTCTTAACCCATTTGAAGTTGATTTTTGAGGTAAAATCACTCATTTTAATCCTTATTATATGTACTTTAAGTTCCATGTGTTGAAAAACCAAAACTGAACCCTTGAATGTGTTTTACAAGTTGCCGAAGTGGGTTGCTTACAATGTGTGACTGCAAAATGTGGTGATGGAACCAACTTTGAGGCAAGTTTCAAAGTGTGTAGAGGAGTCCACTGGAGCTAAAACTTTGGGTGTGTGATCTTGATACTAGAGGCTACGAGAAGGTATAGGTTTCTTACCATAAACTTCCATGTTTGTGATTTTCCATGCTTGTGAAGATGTCATGTTAGTTAGGTGTTTTGACACTTAGAAAAATTTTTGAGTTTGTGGAAGATGCATGTTGTGTGTTTAATGAAGTGCGTGAGTAGTTTTAGTCAATTATTTTCTCTGATTTGCATGAGTTTTGAAAGACAATGTTGATATGATCTAAGTACATGCAACATGTGTAAGAAAGAACCTCGGGTTAGTGGTTTAATGGAGGTAATTAAACACTTGAAAATTATAAAAACCATGGGTATTAGAAGAATTTGTTACGTAGCAAAGACTTTGGGGATAAATTGATTGACCAAAATTCGATAGTTTGAGCTGAAATTTGGTGGAAAAATTACTGGTTATGTAAAAAATGAGTGTACCAAGTTTCACAAAAATGGACATGTTTAAGTGGGTCAATTGATACACAATGTGACTGCCTGTCACATGAAATTAGAGATTTCACAATTATTGATATTTCACTTGAAAACCATATCAAATGAAGTCCAACAATCGCAATCTAAAATTTTGGTGAATATTTGAGGGGAGTAGATCAAATCTAAAAATTTTCGTGACACACTGATTGATCGTGGAAATATCGAAAAATTTGTTGCGCAGATAGAACATAAAGTTGGAAATTTGATTAAATGTGGGAAAATGAGGGATTTTGACCAAATTGACTTATTTTGACCTAATTTGACCTAAATTGACCAATGTTGACTATGTTAACCAATTTTGACTAAGTGTGACTAAATTTGACTAAGTTAAATTTGGGTTGACTGAGACTGGTTAGGGACAGTAGAACTAAAATTTAGCTACGTTCCATAAGGAACTGAAATTGAGTTTGAATGACATAAATTTGAGTATATAGACGAGACATCGATGCACGGGACCCGAGGTGAGTAGTTTAATTTAGATGTTTACTTTAACTTGTATTCCTTGCATAAAATGTGTAAAATGACATGTGTTGAATGGTTTCATGCAATTGAGATACATCAAATTGGTTTTGAAATATATAGATATACACCGATAATGAGACCGTCAGCTCGAGGTTAGGGTACACGATGTGATTGAGATTAGACTCAAGGTTCGAGGGCAAAGTTAGGGCATATCATTAATGTGCTTAGCTTCTGAGTTGCTTGAGTAATGACACTTGAGGACCAAACATGGGGTTAGGATATTTGAGGAATACGCCTAGCTCAAAACGCGCTTGAGTGGCTAGTACGCTTGACTTAAAACTTGCTCAAATAATGACTATAGGGTTGGATTTGATTGTTTGAAACCTTAGCTCACCTAACATATATTTAGACTATTTTTCTTTAAATTGTTGCATCGTTTATAACTGTTTTTACTTTATACTATGCTTTCAAGCACTATTTTCATCTCTACTGTTTATGCATGCATGCACTATTTTTGGAATGCTAGTTATGTGTGACATGCTAGTTTTACTACTCATTGAGCCATGTTAAAATTTAGGCTTACTACTTTACTAATATTGCAGGTTCCTTGGCGGCTGACAAAGGGAAAAGCGTGGTGATGGCCTAGACCCTTGATGATTCCTTTTCTTTTCCCCTTTTTTTCCTAGAAGTTGGTCATCTTTGTATATGTAAATATGGTCAACTATGTATTTTTGAAACAGGACAATATGCAATATAAATGATAAGTCTTGGTAATGTTTGCTTATGTTCGTACTTGAATCCTTAAATTATTCTGATATCATTTGTTGTTGAAATTAGAAAGGCTTAATAGCGATTGAGTGAACTTGATATGATTAGTGGGTTCGCAGGGTCAATAGGCCAATTGAGCTGCTGTAACACCCCAGCCCTCCCGCGGGTTCCCTCGGGCTGCGCGCGACTCAAAAGGAGCACCCGCATGATTGGGAAGTCGCTGCCGCATTATCCGCCGAGAGCCGGAGCACTACTGAAATCTATTATCAGAGATTCTATTTCTCTTTTTTTCTATCTTTCAGATAATAATAAAATCATTTTAAGTAGTCATGAATTTTTTTTTGAAACAAATTTCTAAGTAAATAAAATAAATTTATAAAATTTTAAATGCAATGAAAACATCGAATTCAATATTTGAACAATTTAAAAATCTCCAATACAATCCCAAAACATTTAGTCACATGTAAATGTTTAGAACAAAAGGAAAGAAAAAGAAAGGAAGGGGGCACATGCCCAGTTTAGTCAAATACAAAAAAAAATAAAATGCGCAGCAACACTAACAACCTCTTCGGCGAGGTTTCAAAATAACCAAGTTCTCCACGATGTCTGTCAACTCGTGTTGTCTCAAAAATCACCTGAAAAAGAAAGGGGGTGAGCTCGAGAGCCCAGTGGATCATGTAATACCTACAATTTTAGTGTTGTAATACCCAAAATATGAGTTTAAAAAGAAAAAAATTATTAAAAATTATTGTTCAAATATACGGTTACTGTTCAAACATACGGTCACTATTTTGTCAGCAGACAAATTAAGGTTTGGTGGTTACTATAGCTACAATAACAGACACTGTAGCTACAGTAACAAACTATTAACAACTGTGCAGTTTCGTCTTTTTCTGTCAGAAAAATCTATATAACCCCTCTCCCCCCCCTCCCTCATTCTAAAAATTCATTCTAGCACGAAAGAAAAAATTTCTTTGCTTACTCTCTTCTCTTCTCTTGTTCTTCAGCTGTTTTAGACAACAAATATAGTAGTAGGAAGGGAAAAACCCCAGTTTTTGCATAGCAGTAGCAGAGATCTACTATTGGGTACATCTTTTGAAGCAATTGGAGGATTTTTCTAATCAAAGCAGGTATAATCACTCTGCTCTAGTCTCTATTTAAGATTGGAGATGTCGTTGTTCATTTCAGTACACATACGTAGT
>JAJIYU010010332.1:0-16195 GCA_030144865.1 Tinospora cordifolia | reverse complement strand
TTAAAATCATATTTATTAAGTATATATTTAGATTATAATTTAAAAAAATAAATAAAATATTAGTTAATGAAAATATTGGTAGATTGAAATCAAAGATTAATTTAAAAAATAAAATAAAATACTGAATGATCAAAATATTGGTTAATCTTGATTAAAATCTAAGATTTATTAAAAAAATGAAATGTAATATTGATTGACTAAAATGAAAGAAAAAAAGAACCACTTATTTTTCGAGTTTTTGGACAAACACACAAAGATCAATTGATTGAAAAAAAAAAAAAAAGAAGAACCTCGAAATTGCTTGAAGAAACAATAAGGAAAACAAAAAGAAAAAAACAAAAAAAAATAAAATTGGCGTGCTCTATTTTGGACGAACAAGAAAGAAGATCGAAAGAAGAGGAAGATGATGGAAAGAAGAATGAAAACCAAAAATTTTTGGGCGTGCTTGGTGGTTTGGGTTGTAACAATCAAAGAAGAAGAAAAACGAAGAGCAAATTGGGGGTTTTGACTTGGACGAACAAAGAACGAGCTGCTAGTGTGTTTGGAGTGAAGAAGATAGAAAACACAACTTGCTGCCGAAACTTGGATGAAGGAAGACTGAATAAGAAGACGAGCTGGTGCAAACGAAGAAGAGGGTCAAAATCTAGTGTGTTCTAGGGCATCATCTAAATGAAGAACGAAATCTGGTTTTGTAATTTGGGGTTTTTGCGTTCTATGGTGTGCAAATAACGAATAGAGAACGAGTTTGTTGTTGCAATTTGGGTGTTGCAATTGCTGCGAATTGGAAGAAGAGAAGACATGATTCATGCTTGAAACGAAGTAGCTGCAGTGTGAATCAGATCCATGAGTTGCAGCTGCTGGTGCGCAATGAAGAAGAGCGTGGATTTGTAATTTGAACGCAAATCTGGTGCGATTTGTGCTTGAAGAAAGAGATCGAAGCTTCTATGTGTGCGCTGGTGCGTTTTAGTTACTGTTGGTGCGTGGAAGAACAAGGAAGAACGTTGTTGCTACCGGATGAAGGACGAAGAAGAAGAAAACGTCCATAGATTGATGCCCTAGATTCAAACATTTGTGTTGGATTTTGGGCATGAAATGGGCGAGATTTTGATGCCCTAGATTCGGGTTTTTGCACTGAAAAGTTTTGAAAATAAAAATCAGAATTTTAGCTGTTCATTGAGAAAACTTTGAGAGAGTTTGGAGCATAGATCCGTGAAGAACACATTGCGAAGGGTTTCGACATTGGAAACGTGTTGGGAATAGATTTTTGGAGGTCCAAACCTAAATTTGGAGGGTTTTGGAACTAAAAATCAGGGCTTAGCAGGTATAAAGATTTATTTTTCTTAATATTTGAACTAAAATTAGTTAGAGACAGATTATTTAGATTATATGAAATGTAACGAATAATACTAGACGTTCAAGCAGATCAGAAACAAAAATAGAGAATTTTGGAAATCTTTTAAGCGTAAGTTATATGCTCTAAATTCATGTTTCATTAGAAATAATTTTTATTTATAATTATGGAATTATTAAATTGATGTGGAATGAGATTTATTGAATATGAGTGAATTATTTTTGGAACTAAAAGTATGGTGTTGAAGAAAATGCTAGAAAGTCTATAAATCCTAGTTTAGAAATTTATTATGATGACATTAAATTTTAGATTGAGAAATTTTGTGACTCGGAGAAATTGTTTTAATTTGATTATATGAAATTCTGGAATGATCCTAAATTAGTTGGAATTGATATTTAGACTTTATAATTATTTTAGAAATTATTTAAATTTAAAAATATTTTCGGATGAGATTGAATGTGAATTAAGAACTTAAAATTTTTTTAATGATTGTTGAAGTTTAGATTTTACAATTTTAGAGTATCGAATAGCTCGAAGGAAAGTAAGGTATCCCTGAAGGTTTGCAGAATTAGGAGGGCGTAATTTCCTTGCTCATACGTATTATGTAGATTTAAAATTTGAAATATTTGTTTGTATAGTTCTAGATAAATTAATATTGCCTTTGAAAATTATTGAACTTGTTTGGAGTGCTTGAGTGATATTATGATGAATGTTTATTTATTCATTGCATGTATAAATAGGAAAACTGCATTTAAGGTAGCATACTTTATTTATTTGATTGCCATTTTAATCGCATGCATTATTTTATAAATATTCTGTTATATATGTGATTCTTTGGTATGATTAAACTTGTTTGTAAAATTAAAAATAAGATGAAAGATTATTAAAAATCCACGTACCAGTGAGATCGACTAGCCTGAAGTGGATCGAGGTGGCATCTCCTATCTATCACCACCTGAGATTGATGAATTACAAAGGCGGATTGTAGGTATTCCCAAACTTGAGCTGCATGCGACAACTAAAGTCTTTGGGAGCTAGTATGAGGCTGCAGGAAGTACTCTCTCTTAGACTGTGATACTAAGACATGACTAGTTTTAGATGGTACTTGAGACCTTCCATGATTGGACTAGATCACAGGGAATACCAAGAGTCATCTCAACACTTTTTCGGTCTTAGATTGCAACCAAAACCAAATAAATGTTTGAAAGTGTTTGTAATGTTTTAGGTTTTGATCTGTATAATGCGTATGATGCGTAGGAATGATCCATGAGGCTTTTGAGCTCACTTCTATTTCATTTTTCATGAACATATGGACGTAGTTTGCATCAGTCTATGTCTAAAAACTCTTACTTTTGATTGGAAATCTCATGGGGAGATTATCTAGGATAGAAAGATTTAGAGGTTTTATTTTATTTTGTAATAGAATTAGATGTATGTTTGAAATTTTACATATATTTATTTTGGTTTTGGATTTTCATATGATCAAACCAATATAATTTGATTTTTAATGATTTTATCCACTGTAGCAATTATCTAATGATTTTACATTATTTCTTACACGAATTTTCAGCAAAATGATTTTCAATTTTAGTTTATTTTTGTCTAACTGTAGAGATTCGGTAAATACAATGAAAACTTATTTTGATCTTTTATTTTATACGAAATGTGTTTCCAGATATTTATTTGAGAACTATCTATTAGGAACTTGAATTTGAAGAAAAAGATTTTGATAGAAATATTTTAAGTAGCATTCCGATTTTCAACGGGCGACGACCCGCACGTGAGGCATCTCCGCTCTAGGCCCATAGCACGTGCTGGGAGGTCTGATTGAAAGTTGGGGTGTTACAATGAACTAGCCACCAAAAGATATACTATAGATATACTAATAAGGCTTAAAACTTCAAGCTAAGTTCCATTAGAAAATTGGAGCAAAAAGATCAAATGTGAAGGTATAATGCTCAACTAGACCTAAATGTAATGCTTCTCGTCCCTAATTATCTTCGAAGCCAATTTATTAAGTCTAAAAATGCTTTATTAGGAAAAAAACTCTTTTATGAATTTTTGAATTCATTTGAAGTAGCAAAATAATGAGATTTGAAAATGTTTCTTTTCTAATTATACCCTAGTAGGGCATTGGGCATTTCAAGGGAGGATATGTGACATTCTTTTGTATTCATTTTTGAAATCATTATAACAAGAGAAAACATTGTAGTACTTGTAAAATTAAATTAAAAAGTTAGAATAATACAAAACATGTCTCCCCTTGAGGTTATCGTAAGTTTGCTCAAAATCCTTTCTATCAAGGATACAATTATTCATGTTACATTTCTCAAAATGTGAGTGAATTGTACAAAGAAAACATGAAGAAGAACAAGTAAAGATAAATAGAGGGAGAAGTCAATAGGTTTCCCAACTTGATCAATATACACTTGCATCTAAAAGAGATAGAGAAGGGATGAGCTCTACTAGTCTAATGGGTCATATATATCTAACACCTAATCAGGCAAATGTACATCCACAACAAGCATGTGCATACTACAACGCATTAGACATTTTGAAAGTCTCTTCCAATCAATTGCTAGATATGATAGCGAGCTCCAGGTAGCCCATGGACCACTGTGGTTAGGCAATCTTGCCATAGAAAAGCATATAGCCAAGATACCCCACCATCTAATAGTGGGTTTTCAAAAAACATTTTCATCCATGGCCTAAATAGCTCATGTCAGGTTTTCAATGAGTGATAGTCCTAACCTGCATCACCAAAAACATTTGGCAAACTACCACTACCCAATGGTCCACAAAGTGAATTGTTATCTTAATCTTATGAGTTTAAGTGGAGTCAACATAATACACATGTTAAATCAAAGTATTGGCATAAATAATGTATACATTCTCATTATTGGATTCTCTTGCAACTAAGCATACTTTGCAATATTAAGTGAATATTATCCCAAACACAAATCTTGGAATTAATGTTATTTTGGGCAACTTAGTAATAATGATGCATTCAAATATTTCCTTAAGGTCATAAGTAAGACATATAATTTCATGGTCATATAATTCATATAAAGGTCACATTTAGGTAATGATAGCATCATTATGGTCTCAATAGAACATACATTGTCATACATAAAACATCATGTCATACTAGCATGCAGTATAAACCACTGGACACATGATACTATCACATAGGTTGAATATCATGATCACTATACATGCATAAGTGAGAAGGGTTAGAGGTATACTCATGCCCACCTAAGTGGTCTAAAAAAAGTGGTAAGCAGTCGTAGCTTGTCACGATCCCACTAGTCCAAACTTGATCCCACCTATGTACACATAAACGTTGGGGTTTAGTACATAATCATTGGAGCTAATCATCATCCTGTGTTCATGTTTTTTTGGGGTCATTCTACTTCATTTTTTTTCTTTGAATCCTTCTTTAAGATCCTTGAACATTGGCCAAACCCATGCATAAAATTGGAAGTTTTCAAAAAATTTTTTTAGAAAAGTCTCTGGTTACCATGGTAAGGGAATGGACCATTGTAGTAGTTAGAACATTGTTTATTATTGGGCTTCTAATTATTGCAATAGTCTTTGGGATCACTGCGGTAGTCAATATTGGGCACGATGTATTGCTCATTTTTGGGCTGGGGTTGTGGGGATCTTTCCTCCCCAATTTTGAGCATGGTATTGCTCATCTTGTTCATCCCTCAATGCTTTACTTTACTATGGTCATTTGGTCACTTGTTTATGAAGGGTCTAAAGACCAAAGCTAGGTTTCCTCCACTATTCAATGTTTGCTACTAGTAGCACATGTACTACAACTTCCTAACTTTGGGTCTTGGTTCTTATAGCTTGAGCATCATTTTCTACCCTGCTTGTGACATTTTGAAGTTGACATTGGATACATTTGAAAGGTATAAATGTCGTGGTCCAATTCATGTATCATTAATATAAAAAATGAGCCCAAAATGAGCTAGTTTCTAAGTCTTCTAAGACTCAGATCTAAATGTGTAGCCACCCAACTTTGTAAGTTCGATCCTAGGTCTATAGGCTACAAATTTGCACCATTCTTAAGGTGTTGGGATCATGGTTGTGATAACCTAGAAGTTTTAACCATAATCAGTCACAATCAAACCAAATTAATCATGATTCGATTCAAATAACCCCTTATTAACAAAGATTATCAAAAATAAAAAATTGTTCCACTTTACTAGTGAGACAAGTGTACTGAGAATGTTTATAAAATTATTTTTGGGTCAAAACAAATAGAATTAGGCAATAAGTTCCATGTCAAAATGCTTGGGATGCTAAGGAGAATAAAAAATCTAAAAACATAGAAATTACCAAAGTGTCATTGTAGCACGCTACAACCCTGCCAGTCAGTTTGAAATCCAAGATACAACATGCTACTACAAACACCATTAAAGTGGTTTTTAGTGAGATGAATACTTTGCAACAAGATTTCCATCAATCTAAGGACCGACTTTGGTCCACTTTTCAAAAAGGTGAAAGAGAAACAATAGTAGGTGCACCACTAGTGTTTCCTCTTCTTTTAGACTTTACATGATCACATCAAGTCCAATGGGTTCCCTTCTCTTGGTTAGATCACCCTTAAATCAAAATCTCAGCCTAGGAGGTGTAGCCCAAAGTCCTAGGGCTCTGTAGTTGAAAAACAGAATAAGAAATGGGGGTAAAACCATTCTTTAAGTGTTTGAATGTTATTATGAGCTTGAGGTGCAAAATGAGAATATGCTAAGCATTAGAGGGAAGTTGGAAACTAACAAATAATGCTTTGTAAGAATTCTTCAACTCCTTTTTACTTCTAGTTTCACATATGTAAAGAATGAGACTAGGTTGTGAACTTGTTCTATATGACTGAACACCACTGTCCATCAACAACTTTAGGGGACTCCTCTTTTAAACCACACGCCATAACTTGTTGAGATACATACACAAACAGATTGTGGGCTTTTCCATGACCATTATGTTGAAAGAATGACACAAATTTGTCTTGGGCAAACTAAAAACCATGTCTAGAAATATAGGTGGTTAACCATTTGAGTTTTCATTCATAAAACCTTGTGACCAACCCTCTTTGGGCTTGTTTTCAAAATTTATATTAGGGGTACGAGTCTGTAACCCTTACACCTTTAGAAAACAAGTAAAAACACCTTCAAAATGCCACTAGAATAGGATGAAACACTAAGTTGGGGTGTTAGAACCACAAGCAAAAATATGGATGATTCACATGGGCAATTGCTGTTGTCAAACACAAGATGAACTATGAAAAACCATTGATTCAAACTAAAATCCTTGAAAATCATGCAACTAAACCTCAATAGTATCATAGAACATTAAGAGATAAAAAAATGAGCCTTAGAACACCCAAAACCAAAAACTAGAAGGCCTCAAACCAAGTGGATAAACAAAGCATTTTGTCACGCTGAGGGGGAGAGGGGAAGGGCACAATGCAACACTTATAGAAAATTTCTAGAAGTGTAGTGCACTACACCAATAATGTAGCACATTGCACTATGCTTTCCAAAAACACATGGACTTCGAAAAACATCCAATTTTGCACATTAGAGATGTTGAACCTTGGAGGATTCATTGTTTCCATAGCATACAAAAGGCTTGGACATACGTGCAAATGTGTTAACTTAAGAACAATTCATGTTAGGAATTAAATATACTAAAACTCAATATTTCATACTGTAACACCTCACATCCCCTTTGTAGCCCACTACTATCTAGTTTTCGATTCAGAGGGCCAAATTATCATAATGCCCTTGGAGTCATTAATTCGGTACGATATCGTCATGTGCAAAGTATAATATTAATCATCTTGGGCCACCCGAGAGGCAGTGCGTCACTTAATCTCTTTCTTCCTTTCTTTGCATCTTTTCACTATCCCAATTCCATGAGACTTCCTGTGACAAGTAAACTCATGTAGAATCCACATAAAATACTTTGAAATCTTTAAATAAAATAAACAATTATCATTATTTATTTAATGAGACAATTGTAAAATAAAAGAAACTAGGGTCAGCATGCCTGAATAAGACAAAATTAGAAAGCAAACTTTGAAAGTGGTCTTTATTATCAATTCAGCCTCTAATCTTTAGTTTCTTGAAATGTTAGGAAAAGTGGTGAGCTCAAGAGCCCGGTAGATCATCCCAATATTTAAATCATTATTCTAATAAAATAAAACATACATGTCAGACACTTTTATAGATTAGGTGATTTAAGCAATAACGTGTTTATCAGTTAACGTTACGATCGAAAGGGCTAACCTTAATGTTCTCTCCACATATTCATATCTATAGAAAAATGACAATTCTATGCCAATTTGCAAAGGATATAGGGACATACCCATCAACCAACATCCAAAAACTGTGGACACACCCATTGTTCTTTTTCTAGGAACTAAGGACACACCCATCGTTACATCCAGAAAACACTCACAATGATCCCTCGTGGACTTCTACGCTAGTATGTGGTTCGATTCTTTATTAATCTTTCATTAAGTGTAAACCAGACCATAACATACTTAATTGAGACATAAGTAGTAAATTATCATGTGAGTAAGGTAAACATCATAGGCATGTTATATCATACAACATAGATCATGTTATCACATATCATGTATCATCAATCATGCAACTCTAAGCATGCATAAACGCACAACATACTCAAAATAGATTTGTATATTCAACATGATTCTAGACTAACAAGCATACATGCATACACTATTTAAATCAAAATAATAAGTTAAAACTGAGAAATCATATCCACCTTTAATCCTTAAGTCCCTCTTAGTCTTTGAGGTGTTCATTCAAGCCTTTTTGAGCCTTCAACCTTGAAATTAAGATTCAATGCATTATTTTTGGTAACCATGGTGTTTCTAACATCCTTGAATCATATTCTAATGGTTCCTTATCCTATATGGCATATAATGTCAAGGAAATCATGTTAGATAAGTCTTAATGTGGTCTTGGTTCCGTGTACCACGATAGGAAGAAGAATTACTATAGTAATCAAAATGTAAATGTGGAAAACTGGAAGTACAGATGCACTACCATGATAGGTTGCTATGGTAACCAAGGGGGGTTTTCAAAAATCTGATGCACTACCATGGTAATCAAATACACTATCGCAGTAATCAAAGTAAAATTCCCAAAACACAGAGGAAAACAAAGACATTACTGTGGTCATTATGATTAGTATGCGATAGTCAAGACGAACATTGAATTTTTGTGCATGTTTCTCCCATTCTTTGTTCTCCTATGACCTTGGTATCCTTTACTTCAACTTCTAGACCATGAAACAAGTATTTGAGAGTTAGATAGGGTTGTTATGCCTCTTTGGATTCGTTAAATCCTTTGGTATCTTCAGATGAACGTTCACTAGCATTTTCTTGCTATTGTTGATGTAGAACTCTATTTCTCCTCCTTCCTACAACTGTAGTTGCTGTGTGGAACAACTACGGAATGAAAGAATGCCAAGAATAAGGCTAGAAGAGCAAGAAGAGAAGTGATTCTCACTTCTTTTCATATGTGGCATCATCTTGGATATCGATTTGCTCCCAATGAATTATGTTAGAGGGATTAGGTTTATATCTTCTTGGTATCGACACGAACATATTGTGCACTGAGGACATTATGTTTGGTAGGTCTAGCTCGTAGGTGCATTTGTCAACCCTTCTAAGTATCTCGAATGGACCGACGAATCTAGGTAAGAGCTTTCCTTTATGCCCAAATCGCTTGATTCCTTTCAGAGAGCTAATCCTCAAAAACACCTTATTACCTGTTTGAAATTCCAAAGGTTTTCATCTCTTATCTACATAAACTTTCTGCCTACTCTGTGCTGTGACCAAATTCCATAAAACCCTCACCCCTAAATTTTGGACAGTCGACCCAGGGGAATAAGGGCTATTTACACTCATGTCATTCTCTCTTATACATCACAATTTCACGCCCAAATTTCACTATATACATCTATGCATATATCGTGATAAATACATAATAGGAAATTTAGATATTGAAAAATGAAATAAAATACAGATTTTGATTAATTGTTTACTAGTAAATGAAGATTTATTAATAAATATTCATGTAAAAATAAATTCAATAAATGAGGATGTGTTATGAAATTATTCACAAGGTTCCAAATATAGATTAATGATATCCAACATATTACATTATAGCAAGCTTATATTAAAGTATATACATAGATACATGAATATATATATATATATATATATATATATATATATATGGGTTTCAAGAAAATTAGAAGGGTTATTTAATATATTAGGCTATATTGTGAGTTTGCAAAGAAAAATTATAAGTTTATTTCATACATCAAATAATCAGTAAGTCTAATTAATACATCAAACTATATAGCAAGAAAATTAGTAAGTTTCTGTACATCAACGTATATTGGTAAGTCCCATTTAATATATAAAAAAGGGAAACCAAGTAATAGTAGTCTTGCGTTAAAGATGAAAAGGTCATTCATGCATTATACATAATCCATTGTATACGATACAAATTCTAGTACTATATATATATAACGTTTCCTTTTGTGAGACATCGAGACGAATTTGACCGAGATGAATTAGAAAATTCTACTTGTGCACACAAGAAAAAGGAAAAAAACTCTAAATACTATATCTCACTAATTTATGTGCACACAAGAAATTGAAAAGATGCCTATTGGTCGACCATCCAAAGTTACTAATTCTCACCACTCAAACCCTATATAAGGACCCCTGTTCTCTCATTCTTTTTTGTCCCAAAGTGAGAGCGTATTAGTCCCTCTTAATTTTCCTTATCCTTATTCTTGGTAATCTCCTCAATTCTTGAGTGATCTTGAACTACTCTTGAGTGTTGCAGTGTTTTAATTAAGTTGTCTTTGAGTGATAGATATGTTGAAGAGGGAAAACTCTACCAAAATTTTAGTAATCTTCAAGATAAGGTGGAAGTGATTTCTCAAAACTCTATTTTATTTGTTTAGTTTTATACTATGTTCATGCATGCTTGATTTCAGTTTAGAATGCATATTTAGGTTTGAAGAACATGATTTAAATTTCAGATATAAATTTCAAAGTTGCATGTATGTCATGTTAGTTGATCATGAAACCATGCCATGCTTAGATCATGCATGTTTAGGTTTGTTTTAAAGTATGATGCATTCTATGTTTTTGTTTTCATGTTTTGAATGTTTATGTGTTAAACATGCTGAAATTTTTTTAGTTTTGTTTCATGAGTATATTTTATTTATGTTTCATGAATATGAGATTTAATAAAAGATGTTGAGATTAAGAACCATGTACTGTCACATTGAACAAGAGGGTCACTGTGGGTCTTCTTTACATGTGATTATTTCACATGGGTGATGTTTTAAAATACTTGGAATATGGGTTAGGCCCTAGATCCAATGAAACTTGGTATAAGGAATGCCTTTTTACTCAAGGGAGATATTTTGATAAAGAACATCAAGGGCAAAAAAACCCTTATAGTCAAATCTACAATTGCAAACAAAATATTGTTTGAAAACGTCTAATGATTTACAAGTGCTTGAACATGAATGTGTTGTTAAGCTAAATTAGTAATTTGATTATTTGAAAAAGATTTACTGAGCTTTATGCTCACCCTTCCTCTCTTATTTTTTTAGGAAATTAAACACATGATAACTTGTCTATTTATATCCATTGGTTATGTATATTGGATATTGAATTTGTGAGATGCCTGTGGTCACCAAATTAAGATGATTAAGTTGTGACGACCAATGTTTTGAGACACAAAAATATTTGAGTCCGACACATGTATTTTCTAAAATTTTTAATGGAAATACAAGGGTTTATATCTATTTTTCTCAATTTTATATTATTTATTAGAAAAAATTGAGAATAATGGGGAAGAATGCAAATTTGAGGAGAAAATATGTTCAATTATAAAGAAAATGTGATTTCTTGAGAGAAATAATTTTTAGGATGGATTATTGAATTTTTGGAATAATTATGAAATTTTTAGAGAAATTAATGGAATTTTTGGGAGAAAAATATAATTTTGATAGATTATTCAATTTTTTGAGAAAATAATTGTATAAATGGTAGGAATGGTGTATAATTGAAGATTTTGATGAGAAATGGTGAATTAAATGATTTTTGATAATTAAAAAACTGTGAAGATTTAGATATATATATATATATATAAGTGTTGTATGGAGTAGAGAAGTAGAAAAATAACCAAAAAAAAAAAATGTACATGAACTTGGGCAGCCCATTTGGGCAGGCCGCATAGGGAACATGCCAGGCTCGGCGCACGGGCTGGCATTAGCCGGCCCACGCGCGTGGCGGCCCAACGCCCCCTTCTTCTCTTCCCTCTTCTTCTTCCTGGTTTTCCTTCTCTTTTTTTTTTCAGTGAGAAAACAACTGTGGGTAGTGGTTTTTGGCCCCCGGATTTTCTCACTTTGGCAGCTTCGCTGGGCAAGGCTCAAGCAATGAATATTTGTGCACCTCACAGGCAACTCAATGAGCTACGTGGGTGGCCACGTGGTGAAGTATTGCCATGCAAGAAGACCCCCCAAACCATGTAACAAAACCATCATTGTTACTGTTATTAGCATGTTTGAGAAACCAACTTCAACTACTTCGCCCTCCCTCGTCCCTAAGCCAAACTGAGCAAGAGACCACTCGTTGGAAAGCCCTCACACTCCTCTTCAAGTCCCTACAAGCCTTGGCCATCATCGCTCGACAAGTAGAGACAAAACCAGCCGAGAAAACGTGCTATTCAACACTTGGAAACCTAGGAAGTTGAAAAAGAGTGTTGATCTGAAATTCATAGGGCTGGTTCATACTCCATCTGAGGTCTATCTTAGAGGTATAATAGCTCGTTTTAAACCTTGTAACATCTACTCTAACTTTTATTTTTTGATAAATAGCAAATAAACTCTAGAAATGCATAAAAAAGGGGGCTAAAATGGGTTGCTCACCAGCTGTGACAACAATTTTGCAGGAAAGTTGTGCTTGAGAGAAACTTTGAACCACCATTTGAACTGGATAGGAACATCGGATCAGGCCGAAGTTTGGAGTGAATAAAGCTTACATTGGGGACTACAAGAAGGTATAAAGTTCGAACTATAACCCTTTGTGAATATGATTTACCATGTTTACCAATGTGCCTTGTCAGTTAGGATTCTAGGACTTAGAAATTTTCTGAAAAAATTCCTTAGGTTGCTATGTTGAAACTTGAAATTGAGAGTGGTTAGGGTTATGCTTGCTTACTCTTTTGAATGAGACCTAGTGGATTAATGTTCTTGGATCTGAGAACCCTTAAAACCAGTAGAGGAAAGCCTCAGATCAATGCTGTAGAGAGGAGAAATTAGGCACTTAAAAAGCTTAGAAAAACTGGAAATTGAAAATCTATTTCAGGACTGAAATGTAAAGAGTCAATTGAGCGACCAAAAATGATTATTTTGGGCTGAGATTTGGCGAAACGTTCATGAGATATTCCTAAAATGTACATGCAAAATTTCAGAACATTCTGAGTTTGGAAGGTAGGTCAATTGGAGCACTTAGTGACTGCCTATCACATGCAGTCTAGGGAAACCGAATATCCTGATATAACTATTGGAAAACATATCAAACGAGATCCAAAAATTTTGAAATAAAATTCTGGAAACTTTTTGGGAAGAGTAGATCAAATTGAAAATTTTTACATAAATCCAACGGTTGGACTGATCATAGGAAATTTGGAAAATTTACTGCGCAGATAGGAAGAGAAACCCAGAATTCCTGAATTCGGCTGAAAATTCTGAAAGTGAATTAAATAATCAAACCTCAGTGTTTTGAGCTGAAATTCAATGGAGATATTCCTAAGTATGTCTAGTATATACATACCAAATTTTAGAGCATTCTGATATGGATAAGTGGGTCAAATTAGCCAAACGGTTATTGCCTATCACGTAGAATCCGAGAACACACAAACCTTGATATCTCAGTTAAAAACACTATCAAATGAAGTCCTAAAATCATGATTTAAAATTCTAGGAAAATTTGAAGAGTCTAGAATATATCTAGAAAATTTGGCACAAATTTGATGTACGAATTGCCCGCAGAAAAATCAAAAAAATTGTTGTGCAATTAGGGCCATAAGCTAAAGATGTGCCTAAGTGATGGAAATTGACAATTTTGACCCTTTTGACCCAATCTTGACTTGAATGGCCTACGTTGACCCAATTCGGTCACAAATTGACCAAAAGTAACTAGGATGACTACATTGACCAGGTTGACCAAGTTTGACCGATTGACCAAAACGGCTCGGGTCGATCAAAATTGAGTAAGAATAATGAGATTAGAGATTAGGCCACTGTATGGATAGAACTGAGATTTAGTTTAATTGATGCATATTTGATAGAGTACTATGGGACTGGGGCAGTTATCAACGGGACATCGGTGCGCAGGACCCAAGGTGAGTAGTTTAACTCAGGTGTTTTATATGACTTTTATTCCTTGCATAAAACTTGTATGAAATGACATAGATTAAATGGTAGTGAGACCATAGGCTCGAGGGCTGAGCATCAGGGTCAGGGAACTTGATGTGATTATGATAGACTCGAGGTCTGAGCACCAGGGGTTAGGGCATATGATTAGTGCCCCTAGCTCACGAACCCTCTCGAGTCATGGCACTCGAGGACCGAGCGATGGGTTAGGGTAATCGCGGAGTACGCCTAACTCACGACCTGTTCGAGTGGCTAGTATGCTTGACTCAGGACTTGTTTGAGCAATGAACATAGGTTGAGTTTGTTGAGTTAACCTAGCCTGGATATGTTTTTCTTATTGACATGGATTTGAGATGTTTTCTGAAATTGATGCACTGTTTATAACTGTTTTCATACCACGCCATGCTTTCGAATGCCATATTATTTTTACTGTTCATGCATACATGCATTGTTTTGGAGTATTGGTTATGATTGACATGCCGATCTTTCTACTCACTGAGCCACATGGATTTTAGCCTCCCTACTCTATCACTATTTCAGGTTCTTCAGTGGTTGATAAAAGGAAAGGCGTGGTGATCGCTTAACTCTCGAATGATTCCTGTCCCCTTTCTTTTGGTCTTTTGAGTTAGAGGTTGGTCACTCCTTGTTTGTGTATAAGTGGTCATTTATGTATTTTGGACACGACTAATATGTAATGAAATGCTTCCGTTTCGTATATTGCTTACTTTTGCTTTTTAGCATTTCAATTGTTCTGGTATCGTCTGTTATTTGAGATTGGCAAGGGCTTAACAGTGGTTGGTGAACTCGACGTGGTGAGCGAGTTCGTCGGGCCACTATGCTGGTCGGGCTGCCCTTCGCTTAGAGAAGGGGTCCCGGCAAGACTTGGTATCAGAGCCCTAGGTTCAAAGGAACTGGAAAAAAACACTAATAAGTGAAGAACCTAGATAGTATCAGAATGATTGCAAAAGTAATCGAGTCATCGAATAAAGAAGAGAAGACTAGCAAACACAAAACGTACTTTGAACATGACATAAAATGATAGTAAACTATTAGAGTCCGGTCTATTTTGAATGTATGAATAACCAACAATCCAATTTCAACTGCAGATAAATATGCCATCTTGGCGAGGTAAAGCACCACCTAGGTGGGGTAAACCACCGCTCGAGCCTAGGGAGCCGACACCACCACCACCCATTCTTGTTCAGCCTGAGCTAGACTAAATATAGAGACTTGAGGTAGTGATTAGGGCCTCTAATGAGGCGCTTAGGCTTAGACAGCCTTACTGATGGACAGGCTAGACTGATTGGAGGTTGAGAGGTTGCAAGCTGAGCTAGCATTGCAGCCTGCCCCACCTGTGCCCCCGACTGTTGAGCCATCAGCTGGGTCGGTAGTAGCACCTGTAGCCCTAGCACAAGATAAAGAGGGAAACGAGAGAGCCCATGCCGGGGTCTTCAAGAGCTTCATGGATTGATGCCCTGAGAGATTCAGAGACGACATCCATTTAAAGGCAACAGAGGATTGGCTACTGAACATGGAGAAAAATGCCGAAGACTGCGTTTTGCACTAGATATGGGCACTATGAGTTCTTGGTTATGCCTTTCGGCGTGACGAATGCCCCAGCCATGTTTATGGACCTCATGCAGAGGGTACTCCGACTATACCTTGACACTTTTGTGATTATCTTCATCGATGACATCTTGATCTATTTGAGGTCCCACAAGGAGCATATCGAGCACATGAGGATCGCATTACGGACTTTGAGAGAGCATAGATTATATGCTAAGTTCAACAAGTGTGAGTTTTGGCTATCAGAGGTCTGACTTTTAGGTCACGTGATTAGAGCTGAGGGTATCTCTGTGGACCCCTCTAAGGTTGAGGCAGTTATCAGTTGGCCGAGACCTACCACAGTGACGGAGATCCGTAGCTTCTTGGGTTTAGCAGGCTATTATTGCTGTTTTGTCCAAAACTTCTCAAGGATTGCAGCTCTGATGACGAACCTAACCAAGAAGGATGCCCCTTTTGTATGGACTGATAAGTGCAAGGAGACCTTTCTTGAGCTTAAGTAGAGATTGACATCGGTTCCAATACTAGTGTAGCCAGAGTCCAGCCGAGAATTGACCATATATAATGATGCATCAGATAGGCTTGGGCTGTGTATTGATGCAGGATGACAGGATAGTAGCTTTTGCCTCTCGACAATTGAAGGATCATGAGAGGAACTACCTTGTACATGATTTAGAGTTGGCAGCAGTAGTGTTTGCACTTAAGATCTGGCGAAATTATCTTTATGGCAAGCGCTTTATGCTCTACTAAGATCATAAGAGCCTCAGCTAT